>LOJH01059559.1:0-11246 GCA_001685095.1 Ellobius talpinus
GAACCGGCCTGCCCACCGTGGCTGCTCAGACATTTTTTAAAAAATCATAAAACTTTCCACTTTAATTTCCTCCATAATAGAAATTAATTTTCTACACACACCCACACCCGCGCACTAAGAACTTGATATGTATCCAGGCTGAACTCAAGATTCACCTGCCCCTGACATTCCAAGTGCTGTGATTAACGGCATTTGCCACCACCATGCCTAGCTGGTACGCAGATTTTTAGTGATTCCTTAATTTCTATAATTTCCTTGTTAGAATAAAAGACTTGCCTTGTTATTTCTTGCTAAGAACAGCGGCTGGTGTGTATAGACCCTCAACAAATGTTTGCCGAATGGAGTATGTGAAAGGGCCATAAATGGAGAACTCTTTCATTTGTAAGCTACCCAATCAAATCGTCAACTTCCTTGGAGAAAGAAGGAAATACGATTTAGTGTAATAAAATCGTAAGGACTTAAGGAAGAACATAATAGGGAGGTAAAGTAGGCTGGAAAAGGAAGAGATATAGTTGTGACCTACTCTTTCAGTGTGCCTGCTTGTTCTGAGTGCATGTTCCCAGGCTCACCTCCAGGAAGTTCATTTGGTATCTGGATGTAGGTGCTCGTGGCCCACCCACTGAGGAGCACATCCTCAGTATCTCATTACATGTCACGCTTGGATCAAGGCAGCTCTTGCCCATGTAGCTCACTGACATGCTGTTAATGGATACCGTGGTATACGAATAAGCACCA
Organism: Ellobius talpinus; assembly: GCA_001685095.1. Classification (NCBI taxonomy): domain Eukaryota; kingdom Metazoa; phylum Chordata; class Mammalia; order Rodentia; family Cricetidae; genus Ellobius; species Ellobius talpinus. The sequence continues at coordinate 736 of LOJH01059559.1, forward strand.
ACAGGTCAGACATGAATAAGAGATAATCTTCTGCAGTCTCTACAGTCATAAAGATTTCCTTTGGTGCTCAGTGTTATACTCAGGAATGTTGTTATTCCGGTAAGTACCTTGGTTTAAGGCCATTAAATCAAGTACATACTAAGTGGGCTTAACCCACAGCAAATTCTGGTTTTGTAATACGGTGTTCACATGGCCTATTTGTGTTTTCCCTTAAGTTTAGACTTAATTCCATATTTCAACCACACATAAGGCCATATCATAGACAAAATATAAAGGAGAGCTTTTTAACTTTTCTTAAACATGAAAACTTTAAACTTGGATAACAAATTCAGGACCCCTACCATAGAACTAAAGCAGTAAAGTCACTTAAAGTACACTTAAGAGTAAAGACTGCTTTTATTTATTAAAACAGTGTTTCTTAAGCCAAGTGTAGAAGCACATGCCTGTAATTCCAACAGCCTTGAATCCTTAGTTCAGGACAGTCTGGCTATACAGTGAGACTCAAACATACCAACCAAGAGCGTTTGTGGACACTTATATCCCTAACACTTGGGAGACAGATGCAGGAACATCGTAAGTTAAAGGACATCCTTAGCTACACAGCCATTTCCAGGCTAGCCTAGGCTATGAGAGACCTTGTCTCAAGAAAATGAAAAATTGTTTTTCTTTTTCAGTGTTGGGGATAACCCACAGGACCTACATATAGTAAGTAGGCATTCCACTGTTGAGTTCTCCCCGCCGCCCTTGACATTACATCAATAACCCTCAAACAAAACAAGTATTCTCCCCTAGTTTACCATTTAATACAGAAGGCTGTAGAGAGCAGCCTGCTACTGTGTCACAGTGTCAAACGTGAACTCTCCATATTCTAACCCATAGGCTTCTGCGCAAAGCTTTTGTTTTTGAAGATAGAAACAGCTGTCTCCTGCCTCTCCAGGGGAAAGAACCACTTCTAAAGGCCTCTAGGAAGGACGAGAATGATGTCTTTTTACTTCTTTCATATGAACATGTCTCTTAACTCTTATTCCACAGCTTACATGCTCTTTACACATCAGGGCTGGAAGTCACCGGTGCACAGGCAGGTCCACAGCCCTGCCTGCAAACGTTCATTTACACTAAGTACCAATGCTCAACAAGAAAAGTTCCCACAGAGGTTCAGGGAATCTTTAGTGATCACAAACTAATTACGGACCAAGTTATACACTACAGTATACAGTTATAATAATGTCATGAATGACTAATTTATTTGCCTAGCATGTACAAGGTCCTGGGTTCAATCCCAGCACAACCCAAGAAAAAAGTAATTAATGACACCTATCTCCAACTCTGAAAGACTCTTAGGGATGTCTCTCACAAAGTCTATTACAACTGACAGTATTTTTGCTAAAGATAATCAAGAACAACAGAGATGTGTAGGACTCTTCCAAAGAGTCAAAAAATAGGAGGCCATGCCACCTGACTGTATTTCTTCACAGAAAGGAGGGATGTCCTGGTTAAGTTCCAAGCTACTGATGACAAATGGGCTTTGTCAGTAAACTCACCTTCTCTCCTTGGAGTGATGGGACCGAGTCCCGCAAACTGTGAAAACTGTCTTTGATGTGGTCCCTACGTTTTCGTTCCAGTGCATTATGGTGAGCCCGTTTGTCAGCCTAGGGGAATGAAGAAAGAACATGTTAGGAACACGACTCCTTTTACAGGTGGATGTGGTAAAGCCTGGAAGTGTATGCAGTCAGCGCTGTCCCTGGCAAGTGGACTGGGAAAATTTGCAGAGTGAGGTGGACAGTTAGGAATCTCCAGAATTAGGCTCTGTTAAAGAGGGAGAAAGGGTGAGCAAGGCTTGCAACAGGAACATCCAAAGTAGCACGGTGGATCCAGCTCATGCACAAGTAAAACCAAAGTTATTCAAGGGGACAAAGTGTGACTCTCTTGCAAGTGTCCCCGACCTACGTGATGGAGCAGTTGCCAGCCTGTGGTTGCAATGTAACTAAAGAAAGCTCCAGTGAGCACCTTCATAAGGTATGGTTACTTAATCATGAGACTTGGGGTGGGGGGGTGCTTCTGTCCACATGAAACCCACCATCCCAAGGCTCTGCTCTCACACCTCCCTGCTAAAGGTCACCATCACATCCTCTCATCCAAGCCTCTGGAAACCCCGTTGCGTCGGAGGTTATGACACAGCTGACACATGTACGAACTGCATTTGGGTTTCCTCTCACAGGCTGATCCAGAGAGGCGCTTCTTGGGTTAGCAGAACTCCTGACAGCTACAGGCTCTCGGTAAATCCCCTCAGGCACTTTCAGCAGGTCAGGCCCATCTGGCACTTTCCTAAATACCCTAACCAGCCTTTAGCCTTTCCTGCTTGGAACTAGGAGCAGTCAGCTGGTGAGGCTCAGGAAGGGGGTGGCAGCAGAGCAGAGTGCTAGGGAGCACAGCCGAGGAGTTTCGTCTCCCTCTACACAACCACACCTCTACTTCAGGAACTACAGAAATCCTCTCCTGAGCATTTTAACCTGAATAAAGCAGGCTGTGCTGAGCTAGCCTAAAGAGCCTGTCTGTACATTAGAAAGTGACCTGGCTAGTAAGCCCAGACAGAGTGCCAGGAATTTTGAAAATGCAACAACATGCGTAAACTTGGCTTAACAATGCCACTTCCAATGAATCCTTGTACAAGATGGGCAGATAGAAATCAGACAAGAGCCATGAGAAGAAAGGGACTGGAAATTTTTCTACTATCAAATTCTAGAAGTCTGTGACTCCCCCCAAAGGAAGTGCCTGGAGCCCCCGGGGACAGTGTTCCTGAGTCCTCAGGGGTCTCACCTACAGTTCTGTTAAATCCACGTTCCCATCGCAGGCACAGGCCCGAAGGTGGAGCACAAGCTGGGAGGATTTCTAAAATCACTCCTTCTTAAACCTCAGTTCACTGTAAAGCCAAGTAGTTTCTCAACTAGTTAGACAGTAAACAGAATGGGGAATTTGAAAAGACAAGTAAGCTTGGAAAACCAGGTAACTTGAGGACAGAGGTGTTATCTCTGCATTAGACAACACTAGGGCATGGTAACCCAGCTGCCCTCTAAGAGCAGTGTAAGTTAGCTTGAAGGAACTACACATCAATGCCCAGGGAAACTGGCCTGCCACAATACCTGAGGACGCAAGAGATCTAGGACCAACATCTGGCAAGCACTAGCCCTCTGATGTTTGCTCTCTCATTTCCAAGATGGTCTGTTCACACGTAAACCAATTGCTCAGCTTTGGTCTTCAGCAGCAGCCCAAGATACGCCTGTCCACTAAGTCACCCTGACTCCTGGCCCTGCTCCCAGCTTAAGAGCTGTGCACAGAAGCAGTGACACCAGTTACCCATAATGCCTCTTGATACAAATAAAATCCTAATTGTCTGTTTTCTTTCTGGGAGAACCCTGAAAATCTCAAGTAGTTAGAACTAAGCTGGACTTGGTTTCCTGTGGGCCTGCGCTGTAAGCAAGGAGCTAAGTTTAACCTAACACCACCATCACCCTAAGATGTACCACCCCTCCCATTTGCCCAGCACTGAGGATTCAGATGGACAACAAGTCTTTTGGTTGGAGGACTAGAGTGAACTTGGCTGTAGACCATGAGTAGAAATCTCGGCTTCTCATCTGGGGAGTCAGCCAAGTTAGAAGTTGGCTCGGTTAGGAAAGGCGGCAGGCCACTGCCTGGTAGAAAGCCTAGGCTGGGGACTGTTGTTCTCCAAACAGTGGATGGAATTTCTGTGGTAGTTCCAGACCCAATTTAACTAGCAGAACGGTGGAATTTTAAGCCAATCCCTCATGCCATGTCTACCCCTCAGCTGTTATGCCTGAACAGAGAGAGCAGCAAGGATGTATTTGTTTTTCCTCATTTGCAAGCACAGTGAAAACCATGCGGAACTCACACGCCTAATTCCAGGCAACTCTGAGTTAAGTGGCATTTCTGGGGCTTACAGAGCATAGGAAAACTTGACACACCTTCACACAAGGCTGAGAGTTCTCTCTGGAAAGTATTTCTAAGCTGCAGATGAAGATGATACCCCCTAGCCTTGCATGATGGACGAGACCAGTGGGCAGCTAAGACTGCCGTGTCAGCCATCTTCTCTTGTGATAGCTTTCCCAAAAGGCCAAGACTTCAGTACTGAGAAAGAAAACCAGGTGATGACTCTCAGCTAAGGTGCTAGAGATCCTCCCATGAACTGTCCTTTTTAAAGCAGCATAGCAATTAGAATAGTAGAACAAACTACGGAACTCAGATGAGGGCACTTTCTCTCACCGGTACTGAGAAGTGCCTGGTCATGCAAACACTGGGACCAGCAGCACACCTTGTGGAATAAGGAGATGACAGAGGTCTTCTTGGGCTATGCCACAGGTTCCTAAATGACTCCTCTAGGAGCAGGAGCAGTGGCTGGTGGCTGGCCACTGCTTGCTCTTCAACATAGGAGCTGCGGTATCTGTCAGAAAGCCCTTTATCAGGATGCCCCAGACTAATGGAAGTACTAGGGTCTTTGTGATACCAGAGGTACCCACTAGTGCTCATCAGGAACTACGGCACCAAACTGCGTCTGGTTTTGAGGTCTATGCCAAAGTTTTTACTTAGTCTCAGGTTTAGTTGCACCAAACTTTTCCACACGGGCAGACAAAAACAAAATCTTCACCTATAATTTGTCCATCTCTCACACTAACAAGCATACGGATCTGAGCGCTGCTCAATGTTGAAAGCAAGCATTTTCTTAGTTGCTAAACTGGCAGGACATAGGAGTTATGGAAACCAGTTCAGAATTGAGGAAGTCTCTCAGGAGTTTTTCCTTTCAACTTAGTGCACAGAGAATACATCTTCATTCACGGCATCTCACTAGTCAACAAACTATTTCCTGCAAGACCTAGCGTGGGAAGAGAACTGTCTTCCTGTAAAAGGATGCACAAGCCCCCCCACGACATTTCTTGCAAGCTGCCTGATAACCTACCTACCTTTCACATAGAGGGAATCTCCTCAATGCCAATGTAGACAACCCTCCAGGCAGAAGAAATCTGTCATCCTTAGTGGATATTTAGTCTATTTAGTTTAAGAAACGAAAAGGCTGCACTTTAGGAGTTACTTGAGTATCCAATTAGTCTTACTTAAACACTAAGAACATTGGAAAATACAAAGGCTCCAAATTATCATAGTGCATTTACTACTTAAGATTGATAAGAAGAATTGGATCAAATATAACAATTTTTGAGCAACTTAAAAGTGCTCATTTTAACCAACACAAAAATTGCAACATGAAACAACTGGCAACTGAGAGGAGCTAACCTTACTAGTCTCCTGCAGGCAGGCAGTTACTAACTACAGTTTCTTCCCCAGCTCTTCCGCTTGAAGCCCATGCCAGTGTATACTTCTGTGATCTACAATAAATATACTTGTTTTTGAGGTTTCTCCCATCTTTTGGCGCCTAAAAGAATTTGGGAACACTACAACCCACACATGCCATTACACTAGCCATTTAAGAGAAAGGAGTTCTTGGTTAGGACATTCTAATCGAACATCAAATTGAAGTTGGGCTTGACAGGACACACCTGTAATCCCCACACTTGAGAGGCTGAGGCAAGAGAATCACTGCAGGTTGGCTACACAGCAACCCTATCATAACCCTCCTCGCCCCCAAATGAAGATCAAATAGGATTCTTTGATCAGCTTTTTTATCCTATCAGCCTAAAACAACACAACTCTTAGAAACTCAACACCATTTTCCTTTTACAGGCACACACAGTAAGGAAGTCTACTGCTTCTGGCATCTGAGCAGAAACAAATATGCATCTTGCAGCACTCCTGCCACGCAGCTGATCCCAGGTAAGGCGTGCAAGCTTCCTCAATTCCAGCCTCCAAAGAGGGCAACTCCCTTCCTCCAAGTACACTTCAATCTCTAAAGAGGCAAAGCAAAGAGCTGAGAAGTTAAAAACACTTTAAACCAGGTGTAGAAGGGGAACAGCACAAACCTATTTTAAACCAGCTACAATACTAGCCGCCTAGCATCGTAACTGCACATGTTGAGTCCATCAGACCTGGAGGACAACACATGGAGAAAGGCCTCAGGGGTCTTGACCAACTCAGTAATCCTACATTTCACATATACTTTCACTCTTTCCCAGAGAAATTTCCCAGACAGAAATAAAGCGAAAGGAACCTCTTGCATAAAATAACCACCTCAGAAACTTATCTTTAAAATACAACTTATTGGGGCTGGAGAGATTGCTCAGAGGTTAAGAGCACTGATTGTTCTTCCAGAGGTCCTGAGTTCAATTCCCAGCAACCACATGGTGGCTCACAACCATCTGTAATGAAATCTGGTGCCTTCTTCTGGCCTGCAGGGATACATGCAGACAGAACACTGTAAACAAAATAAGTAAATAAATCTTTTAAAAAAATAATAAAATACAACTTATTCCCTTAAAAAAAAAGTACACCAGTTAGATTAGCAATTGTCAAATTCAGTAGTGTTCGGGGTTACTTCCTCTGAGAGCTCACTGCTCACTGGAGAGGCTGCTTCCGTGTGGGGCGGCCATCAAATCAGTTTCACTTTCTGTTAGCCTCCTTCCTAGCAGTGAGCTGAACGGCTTACACGTCTCATGAGGCTTGAGATACTGCAGTGATATTACACACTATGACCATCGTTTCATGTTACGACCCATAGGACATTTTCCAAATAACTTGTCTGTGTGTGTGTGTGTTAGGGTTCTCACTCTGTAACTCAGCTCAAACTCACCAATCCTCCTGTCGCAACATCCTGAGTGCTGGGATTACAGGTGTGAACCTGGGTTCCAAATAACTTTTTAAAAGTTCTTCTGCAGTCCTAAACCACTGTTCTGAGTCCACGTGTTTTCTTTTCATCTTAGTATTTTTCCAAAGACAAAACTTAATAGTGTTCCCCATTTAAAAGATGTATTTATTATTTACATTAAATTTCAATAAGCAAATAGATATATTCACAAGGACAGGGGAAGGAACCATGTTTTCATCCCATTCATGATAGCTGTTCAAAATACACTGTGTCTATAATATACCTGCTTTTTCTGTCTATGCTATCATGATAAAGTTGTAACAGATAAATCTCAGCAAGTATATCGAATTAAAACAATGGGTCTCAAAGTCCTTGGTTCAATCCCCAGCACCAACAAAAATTTCATTGTCTATGTCCCCTAAATGAAGGAAAAAAATCCTAAGCACCTTAACAAAAAATAAAAAGTAAAAACATCTAGACAAAGCAAGATCAGCCTCACCGGAATGAAAGCATTTAGTTAATTTACATCACCACCCAGGTGGACACTTTAAAAAGTGGAAGGCCTATAGTAACTCCTCATCATAAAACAGGAAAAGTTATCTCTCACTGAGAAGCAAATCTAGTTTCTACTCAAGGATGGTTCTTCAGAACAAGCTTGGCCAACCCTCGACCTCTAAGCTCATCAACCCTGGAGCAGATCTTCTAACTGGAGACTCGGAGGAAAAGAAATTGCCGTTTCTGTTCGTGTTCTGGTAGAATAGGCTCAAATGAAAACCATCAAGCACATACTATTAAGAGTAATCGTACCCAGGCATGGTGGGGCACACATTTAATCCCAGCACTTGGGAAGCTGAGGTAGGTCGATCTCTGAGTCTGAGGCCATACTGAACTAAATACTGAAACTCACTCTCTCAGAACAGATAACAGTAGCTGAAAAACAAAACAAAGAAATACAACTTTCAGTAGAAGTATGTGTAACACTTCAGAAAGAAAGCAAACACCATCTTCAGTGAGATCTCTCCTAAAATTCCTGAAGACCTCTGCCATCACTGCACTCACAATCAATTGGTTCTCATAAATCACATTTTTCTTACTGCTCAGGCAATCTGTCCAGTTTCTGGTGCTCTAATGGAGAGCAGACACAAGTGAAGAACCTGTTTTTACCCTGTGATTACTAAAGTCCTACAGCAGAGCTATCAAAGTGGTACCCTGCAAACTTGTTTTTTCAGTACTAGGGATGAACCCAGGGCCTCCTGAAAGTTAAGTGTCCTGCCGAGCTAAACTCCTTGGCAAGAGAGAGACAAAGGTAGAAGAGTTCTTTGTTTGAGATAGAATCTCATTCTGTAGCCCAGGTTGGCCTTAAAAACTAGGGCAACTCTTCTTCTGCCAAAGTCTCCTAAACACTGGGCTTACAGTACTGGATACAGCCCTGGACTTTTTTGTTTTTGCTGTCATGTGTGGGTTTGTTTGTTTTTGTTTTGGGGGGGTATGTTGAGGCTTGAACCTTTGATCTTCCTACCTCAGCATCCTGAGTAAGAAAGTTTACAGGTCTGGGCAACCAAGCCTAGTTGCATCCAGCAAATTTTTTTTTTTTGGGTTTTGTTGTTTTTCAAGACAGGGTTTCGCTGAAGTTTTGGAACCTATCCTGCAACTAGACCTTGAAGACCAGGCTGGCCTCGAACTCACAGAAACCCACCCCCTCTGCCTCCCAAGTGCTAGGATTAAAGGCGTCCACCATCCAGAAAATCCAGCAAATTCTTTACAAGCTCCAAAGAGCTGTTCCACAAATCATTTAAAAATCAAATAAGTAGGAGCTAAAGAGACAGCTTAGTAGGTAAAGGTGCTGGGGCCACACCTGATCATCCTAAGTTCAGCCCCCACACCCACGTTGAGTCCTCTGACCTTCACATGTGAGCCCTGGAGTGCACATGATCATATACACACATTAAATAAATGAATGTAATTTTTAAAAATCAATTAAGGAGGCTGAGGTCAGAGCTCCACACAGAGGGTTTGCCTGGCATACTGAGGGACCTGAGTTCAACTCCCAGAACAGCCAAAAATTACATGCACACAAATATACCAGAAAAATAATAACTGTTTCTAGCATTTTACCATTTCTCTTCAAGTAGGAAGATCCTGGGAGTATGGATCAATAGTAAAGGGTCTAACCCAAGCCCTGAAATAACAATCAGAAGATCTGGCAATAGTGAGCCCATTCTCACATAGCAAACACCAGAGCTAGGCAACTGCCGACATTTTAGAAGGGGGGGGACACATTCTTCAGTACCCCAGTCCTACCGCCTCTCTCTGTCCTTGACTATCTCATTACAAATACATTGTGGCCCTCCCTCTACACCTTCCTTACCATTCCCAACTATCAAATACTACACCCGTGGTCTTTCTTCTCTGATTTGGATCTTCTCTCTCCCTCATCTATACCCACTTACTGCTAAGTCTCAGACTCCAAAGACAAGAAAGAAATCGTGGTGTCAACCCAAATCCACAGGAACACCCACAGAAACCATTTAACATCAGGCTCCTAAGAAGTCACTGAGCGCTATACAGCAAAGCTGTCTCTTACAATGCCACTGTTCAACAATTTTTTTTCTTCTCAAATGGAAAATCAGACCACAAGAAGCTGTGACACTTTCAAGGTTTAACTTCTGGCTCCTCTCTATTTCCATTTTTTGTTGTTGTTGTTACTGTTGAGGACACCATGCTTTTCTAGGTTTTAAGGGTCTGCAGCAGTCATATGACTTTGGCTAAAGGCGATTATTACTGTGCCCGCAACTTCACACAACTATGCAGATACTGCTTGAAGCTTATTTGTTCCTAAATCAACCTGACCAGTTTGCTCTGAAATAATCCTACCCTTCGCTTCAGAATGTTCTTTCGTTTCTCACATGCCTGGACTGCATCCCTCACTCAACACCCCAGAACAGCTCACCCTACCTACTCACTAGCATCTACCACCTGAGAATCCAGAATCATAGGATTGGCAGTGCCCCCCACCTCCAACCACAGCTGACTCCACCTCACCTTAGCGGTTAAGAGGAGAGTTTACAAGAATAATAAAAAGTAAAGAGCGATCTCTTTTTCTCTCTGACTCCAAAAAAGGGCCAAAACTGAACGGAAATGAAAATGAAATGGAGAGTAGGAGACGTACCGCAGATTGAAACCTCGGTTGCTCTTCCTGGAATAAGAGAGAAAAAATAGAAAATATAGAAGTTATTTTTACACTTTGCATTCAATAATAAGAAAGAAAATGCCGGCGGCGGAGGAAGCAGCGGGTCGGGGAGGCAGCCTAACACCCCTCCCTCCCTCTTTTCCCTCCACTCTCTCCAGCGTGCTCCCGCAGCCTAGTTGGGGGTCTCAGGCGCCACCCCTCCTTCTGGGATCCGAACCGGACAAGAGTGGTCCGGAGCACACAGTCTGCTCTCCCCGAATCCCCCTCGAGCGTCAGAGCACTCCCAGTCGCCCTCATCCCTAGGTCACGGGAGGAGGGGGATCGTGGACCCAAGAAGCAGGTCCTGAGCGCTGGTCTCCTTGCCCAGGATCCGGACCGCTAATGGGATCCCCAGCCTGGTAGAGTGGAGAGGGAGGCCTCGGCACTCTTCTCCACGGGAGGAGGTGGGGGTCCCAGAGGCCGCGTGTCTGCTCCCACCTTCAGTCCCAGGAGGCCTCTCCGGACAGGACTGGAGGGGAGCGAGCCCGGAGCGCGACGCAGGCGGTCCCGGCCCCG
>LOJH01059561.1:15300-26546 GCA_001685095.1 Ellobius talpinus
GACCTCTGGAAGAGCAGCCAGTGCTCTTAACCTCTGAGCCATCTCTCTAGCCCCCATGGTTCTCTGTTTTTAAGAGAAGCAATCAGGAAGTTGATTGAAGACGCACATCTTTATTTTTCCAACTTGTTTTTCTCTCTGTGCCAGTTACTCTGGGGACTATGGCTTGTCCTATTTTTTTTAAAGCATGAAACAGTGCATGCTTTCAATTCATGACTTGCTAGACAATATCTACATGCAGTTAAAAGGCAGAAAATCAGCTTTCCTCTCTGTCCCCAGTGCCATCCCGCAGAGGCTGGTGACAGCTTCAGCAATGTGAGAACACACATTTCCTTGATACACAAATATTTTACCTCTTTTGATTGTAGTTTGTAATATAACCATTACAAAGTGGCTCCAAAGATCATTTTAAAGGGGAATAATCATTCTCTGTGTTATTTTTTCATTCATATATTTCCTTATAATGATGTAGATACTCTATTATTCTTTGCCTTTTCCCTCATCCCTCCCTTTATCTCCATCCTTGCTTTTGTAATCTAGATACTCAAATTATAAGGTACCTCATATAGTCAAAACCATTATAAGAAAGGAAATTTTTCTCAACAATTTCCCTCAACACAATCCCTTCATTTTGGGCTATGTAGGGACGATGAGATGTTATCAGCAGGCAAATACCACACAAAGGGCAATAAAGTCTATACAGAAGACCCACAAGGCAGAAGATTCCCAGTGTTCACACCAGCCACAGCAGTGTCTGGCATATCTCATCAATAAACGCCAGCCGTACTGTGGGTTCAGAAGTCACTTCAGTCATAGCTAAAATGTGTGGGGTAACTCTGTGTGCCTTTTCTATTGATGTAAATAAAGCCGTGTGGGTGCAGAGCATACCTTGAGATGGAAAAGGTGCTAAGAGGGTTAAATGGGGGCCATTCGGCCAGCCTCCTCCTTCCCAACTGCAGAGGTTCCTCATAAACAGTATAAGGATATGGACTTATTCCACGACCAGTGCTAACACCCAAGCTAACACCCATGTGCTGACCTCGAGGAGCTTATGTGACTAAAGAAAACTCACAATCTCATAGCGACCTGGCCCTTTATTCAGGTGTTTATACAACCCTGGAAAAGGATGGATTTCCATTACAGAAAGCGGGAATCTACCTAAGCTCCAGAGAGTGTTCAAATTCCTGTGCCACTTTGCAATTGTGTTATGATTTGGAGTCAGCATACAATGCTGGCTGGCAACAGACATTAAAGCCTTCAATGTTAACACATGGGGTCTTTAATCTGATTAAATCCATTGTCAATGCTGTCACATTGACCCTTTTCAGACATGATATCATATAATGTTTGATTAAAGAGAAATAGGAAGATATGGAGCAGGAATATTTAACCTAGCTGCCATCTGTTTTATATATATTCAACCCTACAGGTATTAGGTGATGATTATTTCTGCTTTATCTGGCTTGGACGGTGAGGGTGGATTACTTTTCATTCATTATTTATAGTTTGGGTTTCCAGGGAATTGCCTCTCTTTCAGGCTCATGTTTACAACAAGTGTCACCCCCGCAACAGAACAATAGAAGATATTTCAAAGGCAAGACTGTTATTTGAGGATGGATGGAGCCTACTTGCAAAGAGGTATTGGTTGGAAGCTTGTCCTAGAGGCAGTTCTGAGCTACTTAAGGGTGGACCGGAGCAGGATGCAGACACACTGGCACAGAGCACCAAGAATGGCTAAGTGGAACAACGAATCACCTTCTTTAAAACATCTTTGGGCTCTCGGAACTTTTCCGAGCAAAGATTAAGCGTAGGTTTCACAGGCTGTTGCAGTAAAGCCTGTGTTGCTTTTTGCATCAAGTCATTGTTGGCACCTGCTCCTGAGCAACGTGGAACTTACTGTGAAGGGCCACATGTTTAGTCATGAGGCTAACCCTCTCCAAATGTGCACTTCAGGGGTGTGTCTGCAGAGGCTTTGCTGCTGAGTCACTGCGGTCCCCACACTGAGCAATCAGCAGAGGCCCACTGGGAGGATGACTGCGTCCCTTCCTTGTGGTGGGGCTCAGGGATGAGCAAGCATTGAGATCTTGGTATAGTTACAAATAAAAGGAAATGATCTCCATTTCTTCTTCCTGAAGGTGTGTGTAACACACACACACACACACACACACACACACACACACACACACCTAAGGAGGCTCAATAGAGCCTCCTTCTTCAAAGAAGGAAGATCTAGCAGTTGGTAGACAACGTGCATCGCCAAGGAAACTTAAAGGTGAAGTGTGTGAAAGCCTGCTTTTACTAATGATTCTGTATGGCTCTTAGTTTGCTCATTCCAATCAAAAGATGGCCATTAGCCTTGTGACCCTCTTCAATGATTTCCTGCAACTTTCTGATACTAAAATGACAATGGTAAGTAAAAAGACAGATCTAGAGAGTCTGAGTGGGTTCATTCCCTGTAGAGGAGGTTATACACCCATGGGTTCATTCCCTGTAGAGGAGGTTATATACCCATGGATCCATTCCCTGTAGAGAAGGTTATACACCCATGGGTTCATTCCCTGCAGAGAAAGTTATACACCCATGGATCCATTCCCTGCAGAGAAGGTTATACACCCATGGGTCCATTCCCTGTAGAGAAGGTTATACACCCATGGGTCCATTCCCTGCAGAGAAGGTTATACACCCATGGGTCCACTCCCTGTAAAGAAGACTACACGTCCTCTTCCATGTCATTTTGTCACTCATCACATGGATATTCACCTGTGAGCATGCGGATATTAATTTTTTACTTATAATTCAATAGAACATCGCTTGTTTTCTTTCTCGGGTTGTCTCAGTTTCTGCTATCAAAAGCCTTTTCAGTTCACTCCTGGGTCCCTTTGACTTCTTCACATCAAGGTCAGGGCATTGTTCTTTGGTTCGGCAGTTGTAGTGAGGCTCTCTACAGCCAGTAAGATGCTACAGAGTCCTCCTGTGTGTTTCTTGCCTCAGTCCTAAAACTGACCATTTCTCCAAAGAGTTTCAGGGATTTTTTTACTAGACAACGATATCAGAGATCAAGGAAATATATCTAAGAATTGCATTACTTATACACTAACACTGCCACATTTGTTTGTGTCTTTTCAAACCAATCACGACTTCATAATGCAGTCCCTAACTCTAGCCTAATACCACTAGTGTCAATCTAGTGTTTGCCTTTTTGTGGTCTATAACCTTCCACTCTAGTAGCAAAAACCTGGCTTTAAACATTCCCCATCTGTTTAATTACTTATTCAGTTCTGATATGCAGATACATTGACTTCAAAAGCTACACTCCTGTGGGATCCAATTACATCAACGGGAGCGCAGTGCTTTCTTGTCCTTTTTATCTTTTATTTTACACACATATCCAAGGATATTAGGTTATTGACTTTCCCCCAACCCTCCCCATAAAATTTTATAATGCATTTAGAATATATTTCATAGCCTAGGCTCCATCCTCAGATGCTCAAATTCTTTTAACTATTTTTAAAAAAATCTTTGCCTTAAGGTTTACAAAAAAATCTTAGTGTGTGTGTGTTTGTGTGTGTGTGTGTGTGTGTGCTGTGAAGTTCTAGATTCTGCTCAAGGAGCTATAGGGAAGCTCCTTTCAGAACACACAGCACATAGGGACTTCCTTCCAAAGAGTACAGTATGAATGGAGTGGGTGAGAAGAGTGACTTTATAGTAGAGAAACCAGGCAAATCAATGGAGGCATCAATCATTTCTGGCTTAATATGGAAGCAAACAAATACATATAAGCAGACTCTGCCTTGTCCAGGAGACTAAGAGTCAGCACCCCAGCCAGGTCATCCTGATAACAAGGAACTTGCTATGGTGGTGACTCTGTACCCTGCCCTCTGTCTCCCAAACACATAACCCCAGAATAACCAGAAAAAAAAAAAGCACTCAAGGATCCCCTCCTTCCAGGGCTTTCTACAAAATACCTGACTGGCATTTTTTTTAAGTGTCAAAGTTGCCAAAAAGCCAACAACCAACAAAGAATAAAAGATGCTAGCAAAGTCTGAGAAATGATCTCTGTCTGAGGGAGCCGGAGGAGACAAGATCACCAATGGTAAAGTGGCATCCTGAATGAGACCCTGGAATAGAGAAGGGACATTAGGTAAAATCTGCATGCATCTGGATACAGGCTAGACTTGTGTTAACCCTGTGATCACTGCAACATGTTAGGAACAAGAGAAAAGAAACAAGGCATATGATTCACTGGGGCTTCTCTTGTTTTCTGTATATTTAAAAGTTCTCTAGAATAGTTTATTTAAAAAAATTAGACTGAAAAGTTAGATTTGATGCTTGAAGAAAAATAAACAGGCAAACAAGAAAAAGAAATTGAGTATTTTGCTTCATTTAAATTATAAGGCATTTTTCCCATTAAGACATCTTGTAGGGACTTGGACTTTTTTTTTAATTTAAAAGTAGGGCACTTCCTATGAATCTAGCAAGTAGAAAGGGCCCAGAGGAACTGCCTCTGACTATATGTGTAGGCTGTCTTTTTACATCGAGATGGGCCGATGACCCAAAAACCTTATTTTAAAGGTTAATGGGTACTCACACGCTGAAAACGGTTATATTCCGGAATACAGCCTATTTTTCCTAACTAGTAACTGGAGTGTAAGTTCAAATTTGCCTATTGTTTTGTTTTGTTTTATCTCTTTGGAATGCATTGGCCAGAGCTGAAGGGAAAATCTGTGGCTTGTGCTCAAAACCTTCGCAAATGATGTCATTATTATGATTTGTACCATGTATAATATACATATATAAAACATTAAACATGTGTGTATGTACATATTGCATAAAATTTATGATTGGAACCATTTGTAGTGGCATTCAGTACATGTACAGTGGACAGCCATCCATACAGGAAGCACAGTCATTCATTTCTTGTATATGTACGGACAGAAGATGGAGATACTGTTTTTCTGCTTGACTATCCTACGCATTTGATTCCTTGGGTGTGTTTTTTTTTTTTAAAGAAGAGAAAAATACATTGAGCTTCGCCGGAGTTCCTACTTGAGTACAATTAGCCCCAGTGCCTATCACTCAGTGTTGAGTGATAAGCAAGCATATTAGAAATGAGCCAGTGAACTTAGTGGCTCTGGAGGTCCTAGGACTCCCAGAGAGGTGTGCTTTGGTGTTTCTTTGTTTCTGTTTGCACAACTCTTTCAAACGTTATACCCCTGCTTTCTTTCTTCTTCTTTCACTTATTTTTTGGGGCTTTGCTATGAATTCTGGTAATTCATATTTCGAATGACTTATGTTCATGATGCACGCCAATCACTACCACAGTGTATAAGTTCTTCTAGCTGATATAATCAACCAAGCTGTGTATGATAGGAATATGATGAGCTTGAGGAGTTATGATGGGTGAATGTTCCTTGTCGCTGTGGTTAAAAAGCAACTTAAAGGAAAAGGGGCTTGTTTGGGCTTATAATTCTAGGTGCTACAGTCCACCATGGTGTGGAAGGCTTAGCCACAGGAATTTGACAAAGCTGGTCACATTACAGATGCAACCAGGAATCAGACAGCCAACAAGGCATGGGATCCTCTTTAAAACTTCCAGCCCATCTCCCAATAACTCACTTCCTCCAGCAAGGCCACACATCCTGACCTCTCCAAACAGCACCAACAGCTAAGAACTAGATCCAAATACCTGAGCCTATAGGAATATCTCACATTCAAAACACAACAGTAAATGCAGTAGCTCTGCTTCTTCCATTCAGGGACTAAGCTAGATTCTCTCCATTGCTTAGAATTTCTTTTCTTTTTTTTCTTCTCTTTTTATCTTATAAACTTTATCATTAAAAAAACTTGTAAAAAAAATAAAATCGTCACACACGAAATTGACCAGACACAACACGTAAATAACTCAATGAATTTCTTTACAGCTGAAATAGGCCTAGGAACAGAAGCTGTGGACTGTCACATTAAATTTTACACTTTCAATAATGAATATATTTTATGCACTTATCTATCAACAACAACAACAACAAAAACCCATTACAGAGTTAGAACTCGAAAAATACTTAGCTTGTTATCCTTTTCATAATTCATGTCCATCACCGGTCTTCATTTCCTTATATTTATCCTTTCTTTCTCTCTCTGCTTTATGCTTACTGTACTCATACTGTTCTCTCTCATTTGTGGAATCTAGCTAAGAATATATGCATCTATGTCAACAATGTACATGTGGTCGTATGTAAGATAACAGTTTTCATCTGATCACCCAAACCCCAAGGAATCATTCTTGCCTTCTTGCTGTTTTACACACCATTATAAGTCGCACGTGTTTTGACTTTGTAAACATTTTCCAGAATGTCAGCTCCTTCCTTCTCTTCTACTCCTGCCTTCAAAAATCCTAACAGAACCCTTGTCATTCCTTGCAATAATTGATCATTTCTGTGGCTTCTTATTCTTTCCTCTTGTTGAAATGCTACAGTGGAAAATTCAAGACACAAACAAACACACATACACACACAGTTCTGGAAGGTCACCAGGATTTTTGTGTCACTCAGGATCTGGTGTTCAGTGGTGGAACAGTCAACCTTGACACCGACCATCATCCAGTCTCATGACATCACTATAGTCCCAGGAAGACACGTTTCCACATCCCTTCTGTTAGGGCTCCTGTTAGGCAATTCTCCGCACGGTTAGAAATGGTGAGAGAGGCCACAGTTGCGCCATTATGCACACACGAGGGATACTGCTTCTTTACACTGCAGAGGACTGAATATCAGTGTTCTGTGAAAGCTTGCTCTATGGCCTGTGTGGTATCCCACAAAATTCACACACTGAAGTTTAACCCTCAATACTTTGGCATATGACTATATTTGAAAGCTTTTAGGTTAAGGATAACTGTAATCAGAAAGGTGATGAAATTAAAGTGAGTTCATTAGGGAAGCCCCTTAGCCAAAGTGGTATCTGTTAAAGAGGACATCTTGGCATGTTGACATAGAATGAAGACCATGTGAAGGTCTAGGGGGAGGACAACCATCCACAAGCCGAGGAGAGAGGTCTCAGGAGAAACCAACCTAAGCTGAGAGATCTTTCTCTTCAGGCCTCCAGGGCTAGGAGGGAACACATCCTTGTTGTTTCGGTAGCCTGGTGTGTCCTTTCTGGTTGTAGCAGCCTGGAAAGCAAAGGATTTTCCTCGCATCCTATTACAATATTGGTTCCCAATGGCTGCGCTTTCTGCTTCCCATTGAATTCCAACTACGCTCCCCAGCAGCATCTGGTCTCCTGCTGGGACAGGTGCCACTCTCTTCCTTGTTTGCCCTTGTCGTTTCTCACACGCTTCATTGCCCTTGTCGTTTCTCACACGCTTCAGAGTACAGGGGGTTATATCCCCACTTCTCAACACTGGTGGCCAACATAGTCCTTGGTCCTATGCTCGTTTCTTTCCTCAACCATTCGGCTTAAATATAGCCTATGCCACCACCACACACATCCTTTAGCCTACAGGGTGGCCCAACATAGCCATGTGTTGGATATCTTAAAGAAATCACACCTTATTATAATTACATTTTCTTTTAAAAAATCAAAAACTGAGACTATGATAGAAATAGAGAAGGCAACAGCAGAATGGAAGAGACATGAAAGGAAGAGAAGTAGGAGGCCCCCTCAGAGCCCCCCTAAATTAAAAAAAACTGGAAATAGTCAAATTAAGCAGGTTTTGCCAAGCATGTCCCACATAAAACTTTTTGATTAAATGTCACAGATTCTTAAGCCAATGAGGAATTAAATATTGATCAAAAAGCTAAACCACTGAGAGAAATGTTCCCTTCCCATCTGCAGGGTGGGCTAGTCCAGGTGAGATCCTGCGCTCACATTCTCTTACAAACTGGAGACTTAATTACAGCTGAGAACAGTGAGACTTCAAAGCTCCTCTCTTGACATTCACTTCCTCACACTCTGCTCATCTTTTTCTCCATGGACAACCTGGCCTCTGAGCCTAGAAAGGGCCACAGTGACTGCCACCATACAGAATGAGTTCTGGTGGGAGCTGGGTGTGAAGGCGCACCAGCCAGGCTCGTATACTTAATGGCAGCCAGCACAAAAGACTTTGCGATGTCATGGTTTGCAGTTTGGGTAGTACAGCCCTTCCTTTTCTGGAAAGCTAATACATCATTGCCTTTTGCCACTCTGCAGGAGGATTTTAAACTAGGCAGTTCTCCCAGGCCTTCCCACTGGGCAGTTTCTAGAATTAGCATTCTTGGGCAGGCCATCAGACACTTGAAATGTGGCTTCTGGAACAGAGACACGTTCTGAGCATCAAGCATCCTGTATTCCAAAGACAGGACAAAAAAGGTGAAGGAGCCCAGAATCATAATTTTATACTGAATATATGTTAAATTGAAGTTATTTTGGATGTGTTAGTATAACTAATAATACACTAATATCAGTGAAATATTAATTTTACCTGTTCCCCTTTACTCTTTTATCTTTCTATTATTATTGTTTTTGTCATATTTATCATTATTTTGTCTTTTTGAGACAGAGTCACTTTGTAGTTTGGTCTCAAACCTGGAATTTCCCTGACTCAGACTCCTGAGTGCTAGAATTACAAGTGAAAGCCATGTTGTTGCTCTTTCGATGAAGCTACAAGGAAATTTAAAATCTCACCTGTAGTTTGCATTCCTTTTCTGTTGGCCAGAAAGAGATGGGTCATAGAGCGCCCCTGCCCTTGCATCTCATGATCGCTCAGGTCATCTCCATGTCATCTCACCTTAGGCTCCTGTCTCCCCAGACCCTTTAGAGACCCCTTCTCTTTCCGTGGTTAATCCCGGTTGCCAAACTAACACGGTTAGAATCACCATGGAAATGAACCTCTGGGCATGTCTGTAAGGAATGTCCTAGATTAGGTTACGGAGGTAAGAAGATTCATCCTAGAGGTGAATGGTCCCATTCCATAGGCTGGGGACCCAGGTGGAATAAAGAGGAGAAAATGAGTTGAAAATGAGAATACACTTTGCTTCCTGATTGCCAATAACACGTGACAATCCAGTTTTCCACTAGTGCTTCCAAGCCCCCCTTGTCATGATGAATGTGTGCCCTTGAACTGAAAGGCAAAATAAGCCAACCCAGACTCCCTCCCTACTGCCCTCCCCACTTCCTTCCTTCCTTTTGTTTTCTTTGGTCAGGTATCTGTCTCTTACCCTCTCAACCACCAACAGCAACAGCTTCACCTTTCTTTTAACCTTTCCAACCCCTGCGACGACCTAAGTCAACCTTTATTCCGCCTTTATGTATCAATCATCCATCGCAACAGGAAGACCATGGGCAAATCCAGACATACCCATTGCTTGGCCAGGTTGGGTGCCCTCCTCTCCATACCTGTAATTTCCATGTCCCTGGGACTTGAATCACAACAGAGTTTTACAGGCATATGCTATCTACCTCTCTTCTGACAGGTGAACGCTTTGAAGGCCTCTTAGTCTCATGACTATAGCAGCTTCTGGTTCATTGGGCCCTTAATAAATGTTTTGTGGATGAGTGGATGCTTTCAGGATGAAACAGACACAATTCCCACCATGAGGCCAAATAAGACGATGTCTAATTGAGCCAAGGAGATAGAAGGCAGGCCCACAGCAAGAAGAACCAATGGGATATGAGAACCAACGGGACATGTTGGTCCTTAGGATGCAGGAGAGGAAAGGAGAAATAAAAGATGCTCAAGATCCTAGTGAGTCAACATGCTTTTAAAACATAGTTTGTTCTCTTCATAGCCTTTCTTCAATTATAGCACAAACTCCTCATAGGCAAATAATTAATTTTTACTCTGAGCTATTGCACTGCTCAGAAAGAATCTTTGCTTCATCTTCTAGTACTTCACTGCTTCTTATAATACCATCTCCACCAGTGTCTGAGAGAATGGGCTGGCTTTGCACTTCAGCTGTTATTGGACAGACTGCAGGGAGCCTTGCTTCCTGAGGTGAAGGGAATACCCAGCAGGTGCCTCCGGCTCCTCAGTTAACATCTCACAACAGCATCTGCTGGGGCAATCATTCCGCCTTATGTGGAGACAGGAAAATGATGAGTCATCTGAAGTCAAAGAAAATCCACAGAAAAGAAGAAATCCATTGCCAAGTTCTCTGACTTCATATTCTATATTTCTTCCATCAGATGACATTAGCCTCCAGGGACTCAGCAGAGGAAAGCTGAACAGATTAGCGTCTCCTTTTTTTTCTGAGTTTTTCTGCCTTTGCCTATCATTTTTATGACCTAAAGAGGGTTGAAAAGAATAGAAGCAGTAAACAAGGTGAGTAAGAGAGAGGATAACAGCAGGGTAGAAGGGTCTATTCATCAAATGACTGCTGGAGAGGAGACTTGGGGCAGATTGGCATTGATGTGGCGATGATGAAATCACTCATGATGAGTAAGCCATTTTGATCTCTCCCATCATGTCACCTTTGCCTGTTTTCTTTTCTTCATATTTACGCCTCTTCACAGCACCATCTGAGATTATTCTGGTGATCCAGAAAGTATTGCTGTAGAGTAATAATATCATCCAGTTCCTGCCTTAGATTATCAACTCCTTTGAAGCAAGGACCTTATAGAGAAAGGCCAGAAAGACATTGGTATGTAGTAACCACTAAATATTTGATGAATTAATAATGTCATCTTAAAAGCCAGACATCCATCCAGAGGAACATAACTTTTATGCCTAATAGTATAGATTTAAAGAAAAATAAATTTAATTGAAGTTATTAACTCTGGAAGCCTGTGTATAGCTAATACTCCAAGGGTAATTCTGTCATTTACTTTTTTTTACTGATAATCCCAAGACTCCAAAAAAGCCTAAAGGAAACCTTGATGAGCCCTGAAACGTGCAACTATTTGTAAGGGTGAAAAGAAGGAGTATTGCACCTAAGACACTAGTAAGGAACCACATAAAACCCCATTATTCTTTACTATCAGAGCAATGGTAAATGAATTATCAAATTATCCGGAGAATTCTTAAAGTGCATAAGAACTCTTTAAAAAAATATTCTAACCATTAGCAAGATGAAGTCAAACTCTCACTATTTGCTGATGATAAGATAGTTTACATAAGCGACCCAAAAAATTCTACCAAGGAACTTCTACGACTCATAAACACTTCCAGTAATGTAGCAGGATACAAGATTAACTCAAAAAAAATCAGTAGCCCTCCTGTACACAGTTGATAAAAGGGCTAGGAAAGAAATCAGAGAAACATCACCCTTCACAATAGCCAC
>LOJH01059563.1:0-11245 GCA_001685095.1 Ellobius talpinus
TCTCTCTCTCTCTCTCTCTCTCTCTCTCTCTCTCTCTCTCTCTCTCTCCTAATTTCTTCTTCTCTCATATATTCCATCCTGACAGCAGTTCCCCCGCCCTCCTCCCAGTCCTTCTTCCCCATTTCCCCTCTCCCCCAGATCTGCTGGTCTTCCATTTTCCTTCAGAAAAGGGGCAGGCCTCCCAGGGATATCAACCAAACATGGTTGTTGTAATATGTTGCAACATATCTGGAGCTGCATAAGTCTAGACACATCCCCTCTTATTAAGGCTGGCTGAGGACAGGCAAAAGACAGCCCTACTCCCCCTATTGGGAGTTCCACAAGAACACCAAGCCACACAACCATAACCTGTAAGCAGAGGACCTAGATCAGATCCATATAGGCAGGCTTCCTGATTGTTGCCTCAGTCTCTGGGATCCTCCAGAGTGTGATCTTGAAATGACTGTCAGTGACATCTGGCCAAGCAACTGATATCTTTGAACTTGTGCTCCCGTGTGAAAACACGAGACTGAGTCTGGAACAGACAGGACAATTTCCTGTCCTGTCCTATCTTGCCTCTGATGAGGAATCTGGAAACAAATAATCATTATGTTTTCATGCAGCAAGGACACAAAAGCAGATTGCATAAGAGACACTCTGGAGCCTCACATGAAGCTGCTTCTCTTCCTTCTCAGCACAAAGACCTGGTGGGGATCTGCAGATGGAGCACAGGGTTTGGATTCTAATTTTGCTCACCTGCAAACTGTTCCTCCTCTATCATAACTTGGCTTAAGCCATGGCTATGGTCTTAATTAACAATTTAATTGGCTGGTGCTTTCTCAATCCCGTTCTCTGGGGTACTGTTTTCTGTTTAACTTTCTTGTTTCAATTCTTCAGCAAAACTATAAAATTTAATTAGGAAAGCAAGCAGCTTTGCAACAGCAGCCCTGTGTCTGTCTAATTAGCTATGCGTTGACCGTACGTTCTCAGATTCCACTCAATATTGTATGCACATCTTGCATTTGATCATGTTTCAGATAAGGCATTGTGAATTTACAGCTAAGCATGGCAGTGAGTCACTTTCCACTTTCCCTAAGAGGCTCAGTTATAGACAGTGAAATCAGGACAATTAGAACCGTCACATAGGAAAATGAGAGCCAAGGGGCAGGATGTGGGTGGTTACTGTATGATAAATCTGTTTTCCATTGCTGTGGAAATTAACATCAGTTTAGCTGTTTAAAACAAAGCCCACCTATTACCTCCCAGTCCTGTAGATCAGTGGTCCAGGCCCAGCTGGCTGGATTCTCCCCAGGGTCTCAATGGGCTAAAATCAAAGTATCCAGGAATGGGCAGGGGGTATATTCTCATCTGGGTCCTGTAATCTATAGGACTGATATCTTCATTTCATGGTTACCTGTCAGTTAGGGATCATTCTCATATCCCAGAATTCACTGTCATTGGCATTCTTGGCCATGTGACTCCCAAGAAGGGTTCCCAGCATAGCAGGGTTTGTGAACTGCTTTCTTTAAGATGATGAGGAATGTTCCGTTCTGCTGACCTCTTCCTCTGTGATAGCTGGAGAAAAACTCTTGGCTTCTAAAGGTTCCTCTGATTCTCTCAGACCTACCCCAGGTAGTCTCCATTCTGCTATGTAATGTGCCATCAACACCAGGATGCCCACCCTGCCCTGCTCACAGTAAAGCTATTCTGCAGTGCAGAGGCAGAAGCGGTCAGAGAGGTGGCGCCTTTAGAATTTTGTCAACTATATCTTATTCTAGGAGAAAGGGACAATACTCCTCTTGGCAGCTCCTCCTTTGTCTCCCAAGAGCACCGCACAGATGTATGGAAGCTGTTTGCAGTGACCCTGGTTCTGGCCCAAGAGCCCCACATGGCAGAAGATAACAGAAAGTCAATTCTTTCTTCCCCGCAGACTGCTTTCTCGAGCTTGCCAGAATTTCTAATCTCCACACTGGGAGAGGATCCCATGGTGAAATAATTCAAATTTAAAATGACATCAAGGTAGGAGGGTGCTTCTAGGTAGAAAGTTATCCAAATCCAACACCTTAAACTCCAGTCCAGGAAGACTTGTGAAAGAAAATGAAGCGATGTGTAGAAGAAATTCAACAGAGCAGTCTGACATGCTGTCTTTCGGAGGGCCTGTTTGCATAGCTCTCCTGGGGCTGATATCAGGGAACTTAGATTTTCTGAAGACTCCTGTCACTGTCATTAATAAGAGGGACTCACTGCGCCTATGCCATTTGTGCAAACTGCATGGTTCATGTCAAATACCTGGCTTTCTTCTGGGAATCTGGAATTTTGGTATGTGTTAGGAAGAACATGGCATAATCAGGTCCCCTTAAGAATAATGAGCACCGAGTCTCTAGTGAGCCTCTTTGGCAGCCATCACTGTGCATGTGAGAATCAGGCATGTTCTGTGTGATGCCATTGAGAACGTCCTTGAGAGCCTCTGCCTGGATTCCCCTGGATCCACTCACACACTGTTCCCCTCTGCTGACTCTGCTTCTGTCTTTCCCCAGTGCACATCACAGTCGGCTTTCATGATGAGTCACATGAGGCCTCATGCCAATCACTGAGTCCCTGACACCATTCCTCATTGCTGCTTTCCCCACCCTTCTTTGAATTGTCTTATAAGTTCCTGTAGCTCCAAGATATTTTCTCCATGGCTGACTACTTTCCTTAAAGACTAAATGAAAGCAGATTTTAGGACTGTTTTGCTGTAATGGTTGTGTGCACATTTCCTTTGAGATTGAAGCATTCCACCCTCCAGGAAAAGGCTGGGAGCCAGAAGGTAAACTTCTAAAAACAGCTTTAGGAAGTCCCAGAAACCAACCAGAGTGCTAGGCCCCTCCTCCCAAGAGTAAGCAATAAATACTTCTGACTGTCACTCTTAGATAAGCCAAGCTGCAAAGATGGCTCTGAGAGAAGACTGGCTGCCCGGAAGAAGCAGAAAACAGCCAACCTTCCTAGAAGGGGGTTAGAACAACTAAGGCACTTGGAAAGGGTGCCCTTCAGCCTGTTGAGCTGTCTGCAGCCAGTGTAGTGTGTTCCAGGTTCCTTGTGCTAGAGTGGGCTTGGTGATGCCGCTGTCTTTGAGTCATTTCTGCTTCTGTAAGGAACCTGTCACCCATACTGCTGGAAGTAACCACAATAAAACTCACTGGTTTACCAAGCTGGACTTTGGTAGTATCCACACTTTGCTCTGCCATGGGCTCCCTGTGTCTGTGGTGAGTCAATGTACATGTTGCATCTCCCCAGGAAAAGTCTTGTCACACAATTGCCACTCATGTAAATGTGCACAGCACACACATGTGGCCATCCATGCCAGTGGCCTTCTGAATGCTCAATATATTTTGCTTTCATTTATGAAGGAATTGTATCTCTCTTGATAACAGCAAGTGACCATTATCAAAAGTGACTAAATGAAGAAAATCCTTTGCTTCAGTGTTTGATTCAGAATCACTGTTCCCTCAAATGGGAGTCAAAGTGATTTCTCTATTCCTGTGCTGTATTTAAACGTGATGGGGCAGAGATGGAAAGGTCTACTTGAATTTCCTTTGCTTCTGTGCTGTGCTTAGCTCCCTGGCGGGATGTATGGGAAGAAGTGTCTGGCTATCATAGCTGAGAAGAACATTGCAAGGCAGATGATCCTGCCGTACCACAGAGAGTTAATGCCCAGCACCACAGGTCGGAAGCCTTGGATCCGGGGAGTGTTAGGATACTCCAGCAAATCTTTCTGGGTTAAAAAATAAGCATGAGTTGCAGAAGGCCACAAGATACCATTTCTAGTCTTAGGGTCAGAAAAGAGGGGAAAGATAAAAGATCGATGACCGCAGAGTTCAAATCAGAGTCCATTTGCAGATAAGTGCAAAATTTACAAGGAAGACGCCAAATAGAACCAACCAGAAGAGAAAGTTCAAAGGCCTGGTAGTTACAAACCACTCACCTTCAAGTGGACTCTCTCCCACGTCCTCTAACACCCTCATCACAGAGGCTTGAACTCCCTTCACTGGAGAAAACCTTACTGTCCCATGTTAAAGATGAATGAGGCCCCTCTGGCAATCTGCTTTGCCGTCTTTGTCTTTTAGGAGCCCCACACAGCAAATGCTTCATGGACCAGCCTATTTCAGTCAGCATGGGGGAGAATTAGTAGCCACCCTTACTCATCTCAAGTTTTTTTGTTGAAGCTGATAACCATAGGCAGTGACAAAATGATGAGAGACTCTCACTCCAAATCCACGCAACCCACTAGGGAATGAATGAGCAACACCTTTAGCCCTTGCTGAGCAAACCCTCGAAATACAGCAATGTTAATGACTGCCAAGTTTCAACTTCCCCAATTTACGTCTACTTAAAAGTTTAATCCAAAGAAGAAGGTAGATGTGTTTGAGGAAGATTTCAAAAGGGAGAAGTGGAGTTCTGAAAACTCAATTAAATTCACAACCCCAAAGAAAACATTGACTGTTTACCACTTCCAGATGCTCATTGGGAATACAACAGTGAACAAACCTCCCAAGAAGCATCCATCCTACCTGGCAGGTGGATAGTCAGTGAATGAGCAAATAAATGGTGTGATGGATAATTTGTGCCCTGTCTGCATTCCACTTGCCTTTAAATACTCTTCCATGCCATCTCTTTACCTGGTTAATTATTCTAATTATTCAACCTCAGTCAGCAAAGTCGTCACAAATAGGCCAGGCTTGACCACAAAACAAGCGCATGCTCCGTTACCTGGAGTCGGTGGTAGATGTTCTTGAGTGCGAAGGCTTCCACTTCAGTTTTGGGTGTGAGCCTTATCACCTTATCGCTACAAAAGAGGGAATGAGGACAGAGTTACTATTTAAGGGTAAAACAGACATCATTTTTCTTTTCTTTTCTTTTCTTTTTTCCCCAGAACAAAGAAGAGTTGATTTAACACATAGTCAATGGTGTGGCAGGCATGGGAATAGCAAACACGCCTGCTAGTCTTTTTTCTAAAACCTTTTAAGAAATTTTCTGTGCTTTTAATAAAAGCAGTACAGCTTTTCATTGAACCTTAAGTAGTTAAGCCAGTTGTTGGTGTCTTTTCTTAGTCTGAATCATCTCCGGTATTTCATCAGGGGTGGGGGATTTAGACTCACATATTATATCATGCTTTTATCTCTTAGCACGGCAGTTTCCAAGACGAGGTAAGGCTAATGTGGAAGGCATCAACCCTGCGGGTGATGGTTTTTAGGTCTGTGTGCTCACTTCTACTCCTTTAGCTTTGCTGCTTCCAATGATCTCATCACACCTTCTTGGGGTCTATGAATGAAAAGCCTTCTTGGCTTGCTGACAACAATCCAGTGCATTTTGAGCAGCCTTGCTCTAATGCAGCTTTGTGCTTTGGTTTTTCCCAGAACCATCCCAAACAATCTCTCAGTACCAATGTCAGGAAGTCCATATGAAGGAAAGCAGTCAGAAAACCTGTCAAGTCTGTCTAAAGCAATGCTAAGTGTAACCTGGGGAATTTAAGCATGAGCACATAGCTGTCCTCTCTGGTGCGCATGCCTCTGACCTTTGTTCATCTGGATTCTGCAGACCCTGGCCTCTTCCACCTGACCCAATACAATTCTTGGCAGCAATAGGCAACTCAGCTGGGTGCTATGGCTTTTCTGATAGATGGATCACCTGACAGCTTGTTGAGAAACAGCTCCATCTGGGGCCCTGTCAGCTCCTCCTTCAGCGTGCAGAGGAAGCAATCTGGAGCTGTTTTACAGCCACAAGGAGAGGGTTTTTTTCTTTTTCTTTTATTTTTTTTCTTTCTTTTTTTAATGGATAATTCAACCTGGCAACTGGCTCTTCTTCTGAGAGTACAGGTTATAAAAAGCCCACCACCCTTGGGATTATTTAACTCTGAAAATGGTAGCTCAAACCTAGCATTGTGATTTTTATAACAAAATGGTCACTTTATCCTAGCCTTTATAAATTCTCCGGCACAGCTTCAGAAACGTATTTATTGCTACTTGTTTATCAAAGAACAGAAAGCAAAGGCTGCTACCCAGGGAAGAAGGATGTTAGCCCTTTCTTCTGCAAACCAGTGGTATATGTCAGAGGAATAATCAGTAATTCAAATCCAACAAAAGCTCTCTCTTTAGCAGGGAAATCCACATGGCCCAAATGCCCCTGTTTGTTTCAACCAAACAAAAGCTTATTCTTCCTGAGTCTGACAGCCAGTGTTTTTCTGAAGCAGGAGCCATAATTTGGTACTGTAAACAGGGAAGCCCTAGGTATTGAGTTTAGAGAAAAGCACAGCTGGGCATTACTATCTAAGACGATGACCTGAAGTTTTCCTTTACATGAGTGAAAGTTAGATGATAATCTTGTGTATCACTTCTGCTTTGTCTGGAATAGGAAAGGACACACAGGCTGGCCGGCCACTGGTCTTCTGTGGATTTTCCTGTCTCTGTCTCATCTTTCTGAGGGCCATTGGGACAAGGAACTGAGTGTAGCTTTATGTAGTGTCTTAGTTATTTTTCCCATTGGGTTTATTTGGGCCATTATGTGAGTGCATGGTCCACCATGGGTGTGGAGGGGATCTTGGTGGCAGGAGCTGGAGGCATCTGGGCATATTGCATCTGTAGTCAGAAGCAAGAGGGTGATCAACGTGGGTGCTCAGCTGGCTTTCTCCTGTTCTTAGTCTATGTCCTGAGCCTAGGGAATGGCACTGCCCATATTTAGGGTGAGCCTTTCTTCCTCAACTAACAGAACCAACATCAATCATTCTTTGCACACACCTAGAGGCTTGTCTCCTAGGTGATACTAGCTGTTACTGTGATACAATAGTAAATAACCATTACATGTGGGTTCTGGGAATCCAAACTTCAGTACTCACACTTATACACAAGTCATTTACCAGCTGAATTATCTCCCCAGTCATGATAGGTTCCCTTTATAACCCATGAATTTATAGGTGATGATACTGCTCATTGCTTTGGATTAAGATCAGCAAATCAAGCAACTGAACACAGGTTAAGGCTAGAGAGACTATTGGGCAAGTAGGCAGTTGTGCATGTATTTGTCAACCAGACACTTATTTCTAACTCAGGGAGTCTATACAGAGTTGTCTGAAGGACAGCATGCTAGTGTGTGTGTGTGTGTGTGTGTGTGTGTGTGTGTGTGTGTGTGTGCGCGCGCGCGTGCGCGCGTGCGCATGTGTGGTGCTGGGGATTGAAACCAGGATCTTGTATACTCTATGCAAGCACTTTATTACAGAACTACTTTCTCAGGTCAGTTTGTGGAAGTAGCATAGAAGGAACAAGATATCTCAGAAGTTCCCTGTTCTTCACAAAAGGCATAGCCCCTAGTTTTTCAGTTGGGCCTGTTACAAGAATCTCAGTGTTAGCTTCCCAGTCCTATTTCCATGGTCCAGACTCCTATAACCATATGATATCAGTGTTATGTTTCAACTCTAATTTTGCTTTGGCTCCTAGAAGTTTCTTCTTCCCACACACAAAAAAGAATTTTTCTGCTAAATCAGTGACAGGGTGGTAAAAACATATGCTCCAAAGCTGAGTGGTCACACTAGTGTGTGACCTCAGATAAGATTTTTAACCTTTGTACCTCTGTACTTTAAACTTTGTACCTTTTTCCATCTGAAGACTTGGGATTTTGGCACTTAACCCAAGAATTATAGTCACTGTATCAAGTGACTATAAAGTATTTAGAATAATTATTAGTACATTATTAGGGTTGGTTGCTTGATATGACTTTGTTTTTGAATTTGCTGCATTTTCCCCCTTAGAGTTTTCCTGACTGTACTCACTGAGTCCTCTGTGTTCTTCAGTTTTCTCACTCATTGAACAGAAGATAGAACGTAATTCTCTTAAAAGGATGCTACCTACGTATGTAGAGATGTCTCCTAAGTAATCTGTTGCTCAGTATATTTTAACTCCTTTCTTCTAGGCACCCACCTAACATGAACCTACCAACACCTAACCTACTGTAACAGCTACTGGTGGAAGATAAGGTAGGACAGCGAGAGTTCTCTCTACAGAACAGGGACGGATACTGATCAGGTCACATCCTATCTGTAGCAGTTTTCACTTGAGAAATAATA
The DNA here is from genome assembly GCA_001685095.1 of Ellobius talpinus. Taxonomy (NCBI): domain Eukaryota; kingdom Metazoa; phylum Chordata; class Mammalia; order Rodentia; family Cricetidae; genus Ellobius; species Ellobius talpinus. The sequence continues at coordinate 8,075 of LOJH01059563.1, forward strand.
AGAGCAGTTAATCTCTAACTTCAAGAGCACCAGGCACAGTGGCCTCTGGTGTGTGTGTGTGTGTGTGTGTGTGTGTGTGTGTTTATAATAAATTTCTGTCATCCAATGTACCTTGACGTCTTTGCAAACCTCACAAGCACACCAGCATCAAAACACTTAGATGTCATTACATGTTCTCTTGTCTTTCTCCAGGTCACAGCCTCATCTTTTCTGGTAGTCCTCTCTGCTTAGGTGGAGAAGTCGGGTAGGGTTTCAGTCTAATTTGGCCTCTGGCTATTTGCTGCATGCCCTTGACCAGAATGCTTAAACATTACAGCCAATGAGTTCTGTCCTTAAACTAGGGCAGCACCAATGTCTTAGTACATAGCAATTTTGCAAGAATTGTTTTATAAAGATTACATTGTGTGCCAGGCCCAGCGTGTGCTAGGGAGTATTTCTGATTATGCCTTCCTACTCTCAGGGAGGTATGTCTGGGAGAGGCTCCACCTCATAGAATCCTGAAGCTTCACGTCAGCTGCCACCACAACAGGGGATAGCATTCCCGCCTTTGAATTTGGAGCTTATTATCTGATCTTTTCTCAGACAGCTCTTCAGCATTCGAGGTATAAATATCAACTCATCCCATTATTTCCAACAACAGTGACTGGGGACATTGGGCACTACATAATAAAGAGGGAAAATGACTTCAGAGAGAACCCTGCAGAGATTTTGCTATTAATTTAAGACACAGGTTCAACTTTTCAATACTACAGAAACTACATCTTGACTGGATGTAGTAAAGGATTTCTGAGGCTGCCTTCCACAAGGTATTAGAAGAGATGGCTGTAATGGAGTTTTGGGTGCCCCTCCCGACTCAGTCTCCGCTCATATTCTCTCGTGTGAGGATTGAGTGGTTAAGGTGAGGATTGATTCCTCACCCTGGCAGCACTGGGAGGTGCAGCTAAGTGGAGGGTATGGGTAAATCATGGGGATGGAGCCAGGCTTAATGGATGGATGGTTTTCTCTTGGGAGTAGGTCAACTAATGTGGGGGTGATTCCTCTTTTTATTTCCTACATGTGTCTGCTTCTCCTGCTTTTTTGCAGTGAAGGGATCAGCAAGAAGTCCTTGCCAGACACTGAGCCTATGTGAGTACCTGATCTTGAATCTTTGAGCCTCTAGAACTACGAGCTAAATATACCCCTTTTGTTCATAAATAGCCCATTCTCAGGTATTGGGTTAGAACAACAGAAAGCCGAGTAAGACACAGATTATTAGTGGCTACTTCCTAGGGACTCTGATTATTCTGGGCATGGGTATGCCTTAGAAATTGCCTAATCAGACAGAAAGTAAGGATTAGCGGGAGTGCGAGAGTTCATTTTCTTGATGAACATAAACAAGGAAATATGTCAGCCTGGTTGCCACTGTCAACCTGTAACCATGAAGGCAGAAGCCTGTGGTGAAGCAGCTTCCTGTTCCCCTTACTGCACTGTGGACGACTGAAGGTAGGGACAACCTTCAGGTAGAGAACCTGGGTCTGCAATGGTCTATTCGACTCTACCCAACTTTTCAGCTTGTTTCGCTGCTAGGTATCGTTTGTGTGATACGCATGTCCTAACTGTGTAGGCCAGTTTGAGTCTGACTTTCTCCACTGCTAACCTTAAATGCACCCTGCACAATGGCAATATTTTGACTTAGCTTGATTACCTTCAGAAAAATGAGAAAAGAAGCGAGCAGAATCAACTTTACACAGGTGGGATTATCCATACTGACATCTATGATTTCTTGCTTAAGCACTCCTCTGTAAAACATGCCTTTAATTTGGGCGGTACCTTAAATTGTGGGTGTTTCCAGGAAGCAAGATTTGGAGTGTTCCATTGCCAAGATTCATTTCATAGTCATACGGACAACAAGACAGTTTAAAATATTTGCCAAACTTCCTGAAGCTTGTACGTCATGGAAGAGCAAACAGCAGCACGTTCACTGACCTGAAAATCCTCATCGCTAAGTCGTAAAAACAACCCAATCTGCTAGGTATTTCCATGGAGAAAAATGGCTGTCCCCTTGCACAACCCATGATAGGGAGTGCATGCCTCTGAGAGCGGCATTCCTTTGTTGAGAGACTGGTTTTGATGTTCATGAAAAATTTCATTAAAAGGCAGTAAATAAGGGACAACTCAGCCGGGTAGACTCAGGGAGCTAAATGGATTCTTTCTCTTTTGCTTATGGTTTATAGTTACGGTATAAAGCACTCAGCACATGAGAAATCACCCTGAGGCAGTTTGCTTAGGACATGAAGATTTAGACTTTGCTTTTAGATTAAAGTTAGGCAGAAGTGATGACTATGGGTTTTGAAGTTATTTTAGCAACACAGAGAAAGAAAAACACACAGTCTTCAAAAGATTCACTGGTGTACTTTATCACAGAACTCTTTTTAAACAATTGCATGTCTACCATGGTATCTTACCTGTAATAGGCAATAAACATTTGCTGAATTAAATAGAAAAAAAATTTTTAAAGACACATCATCTTTTCAATACCTTGAGTTTGGTTTCCATTGACAACTTTGAAAGAAGTTTTCTTTTATTGGCACACAACACTGAAAAAAAGCAGTAAGGTGTAATCCTGCCACTAAATTAAGAGAAAGATGCTGTCTTTATCACATCTGTAACACTTGAACATTTTGTCAAACCAGGATATTGTTTTCTCTCAGTCTTTTCTTATAGCATTTAAAAACGAGACTGAACCAGAGAAAAACATTGCCATGACAGAGAACAAGCCATTCATCCTAACGGCTCATGCAGCAATGAGCCCATTCAAGAGAGGAAAGAGTAGTAGAGGAAGGGTTTCCAGAGTAGGTATTTTAGTCATTTGCTTAGGATAAAAATCATAATCCATATTACTATTGTATATGATATATATGTAGTATAAGGCAGTAGGAAGTCAATGTTTCATAAATTACACAGATAAGCTATATAAAAGATTTAACCGGAATGAATGATCAGAGAAGACTGTATGAATGGATCTTGATAATTACACTAAAAAAGATTTAGGGCCCAGGGGACTGACAGCTATTGGCATTAGTTTAGTGGATCTGATTTGGGAATAAGCATAAGATTCACTTAGAAATCCATCAGCCAGAAAGATACTTAAGGAAATGTTCAACATCCTTAGTCATCAGAGAAATGCAAATC
>LOJH01059564.1:0-11245 GCA_001685095.1 Ellobius talpinus
AGCAACAGAAATCAAAGTTCTGAGAAAAGGGGCTGCTGTGTTCCTGGTCCTAACTGCAAGAAATAATTTTAGAAACAGCCTATGCTTTGTATTAGAAATGAGCTCAAGACTGTAAGAGGAAATGTGCCAACTTCTGTATCTGATTTGTATGCAGTTTCTGTTCTGTGATCTATAAAAATCAGACCTTGCCCTCACTAAAGTTGCAGCAGCAGATTCAAATCTCTTTTGAGTCTGTCTGTCATTCACCGAATCCTGAGTTCTCCTGTCTTTCGCCCTTGTTCTCCCTCAGTTCGTGGTTCCCGTGAGGACCAGTCCACGGCAGTATTTGTTTTATGAAACATTTGTTTAAAAAGGAGAGTTTTCTAGATACAAAATGTCAACTTTTGTATGTAGGGACTGAGACAAGCAAATGATAATATTATTTGCTTATTAATGCTTACTGTTAGGGTTTCTATTGTTGTGAAGAGACATCACAACCATGGCAACTCTTATAAAGGAAAATCTTTAATTGGGGCTGGCTTACAGTTTCAGAGGTTTAATCCATTGTCACCATGGCAGGAAGCATGGTTGCATGTAGCAGACATGGTGCTGGAGAAGGACCTAAGAGTTCTATATCTGGATTAGCAAGCAGCAGGAAAAGACAGCTCACACCAGGTGTGGTTTGAGCATGAGACCTCAAAGCCCACCCCCAGTGACACACTTCCTCCACACGGCCACACCTACTCCAAGAAGACCACAACTCCCAATAGTGCCAACCCCTATGAGCCTAGGGGGTCATTTTCTTTCAAATCATCATGCTTACTATGTGCCAGGGGCTACATGATATACTGCCAAATGTGGTGGCTCATGCATTTAATTCCAACACTTAGAGGTTGAAATATGAGGATTGCCTTGAGTTCCAGGCCATCCTGGGCTATATAGCAAAACCCTAACTTAAAAACAAAATAAGGGGACCTTGGGAGAGGGTTGAAGGGAAGGGGAGAAACTCAACAAAAATCAATTTAAAAAAAAGAAAAAAATAAAATAAAACAGTGCCATATATTCACTGATGTGTTATTTAACCTTCACAATAGTTTCTGTGAGTGGATGCCCTCATTATGCTCATTTTAAAGATGAAAAACTAAGGCAGGTGCTAGGCAAAGTCACAAAGCACAGAGGTGGCCCGAGCCTGAAATCTGCTTTCAAGAGGCTGAGGTAGAGTTGCTGAGTCAGCTTGGGCTACTAAAGCCCTGTCTCAGGTAATATAGGAACTGAAGGATGGCTCTCGAGACCAAGCTCCTGAAGTGTCATTCCCAGTGAATGAGAACATTAAGAGGAAAGGCCAGGTGGGCCTCTGTGGACTTAGTAGTCCTTTGGGTTAAGGCTTGTCGCTCAGGCCAGGCTGGCACTCGTTGTCTCCCTGCCTTCTCCAGAGTGCTGGAGTGGACTTGTCCTAATCCGTTGAACTTTAACCCTCTTAAAGTCTTGTTGTTGTGTTTATATTAACATCTCCCAGTGCGTTATTTAAGTCATGTCATGTTTAAAATGAACTTCATTTCCCTCACTGTTTATTTCAGTCTGTGACAAAAGACTTGCATTCAGTATATTTAAATGAAACATGTTTTGCATTTCAGGAAGATGTGAAACTTCTTTCTCATCTGCTTCAGGCTTTAGACTATGGGGCACCCCCTCATGGAGGAATTGCCTTAGGTAAACAATTTGTCATTTTGTACACTAAATTCCATTCCGTGGCACCATCTCAAATTCAGATTCCCAGTTTAAGGGGAAGGAATTGGGAGGAGCTGAGTCCAAGAGGTGAGTCTCATTTTGTTCAGTAATTTATGAGGTGAGATTGAACCCAGAGCCTTGTGCAGATATGAACACACTTCATTTTTATTTTACTGTTAGGTGTGGTGGTGCGTGTGTGCACGCACACACGGGGGGNAGAGAGAGAGGAGAGAGGAGAGAGAAGAGAGAAGAGAGAAACACAGTTGGGAGAGGCAGAGGCAGGCAGATTTCTGTGAATTCAAAGCCAGCTTGGTCACCATAGCAAGTTCCAGGTCAACGAAGGCTACAGTGTGACAATCCCCCCCACACCCTTAAAAACAACACAACAACAAAAAAGTGCCTACTACTGTTGAAGAGGACTTGAACTTGTTTTTTGGTTTTGGGTTTTTCCTTTTAATTGGAGAAAAAAAATTAGGGGCTAGTGTCAACTTTTTGTTTACCTATCCAGATCTGCCTGTGTGGGATTTGAGGTCCTTAAAGAATGGGTAAACAACAGTCTAATGCTGTAGACAATTTTACTTTAGTTTCCGTGTACCTTTATACACTAATGAAATAAAGCAGTGATCCAAGGAAGGTTGTTTGGGTTCAGAAAAACATGTAAATAAACACCAGTGAGCACATACTATTAACAAAACAGCCCTTTCCCAGAACTTTCTCAGGACAGAGAAAGCACAGTTGCCTGACACGTACGATAGATTATATGGAAAAGTATGAAAGCGAGGCAGGCAGCCATATCCAGATTCAGGGTACACTGAGGATAGTACTCAGCATGTCCTTTCACCAGATTAGGGTCTATAGCTATATGCTGATATCCAGCGAGAATAAACATGCCTTAAAATTTAATGCCAGTATTTGTCACAGGAGGCACAAAATCACATCCTAGAACAATCCAGGGAACAAAATGCACCTGAGGTGAAAGGCCCTCTGCCTTTTTTTCCTGGTCTCTCACACAGTTCCCCAAAGCATTGTTCATCATGCTTCATTCTTTTGACTGTGATGAAGACCCAGGTTCAATTCCCAGTACCCACATGGCAGCTCACTTTAATGAGCTTTTTTTTCATGGCAGTCTTTAACTCCAGCTCCAGGGGAAATGACACCTTCACACAAATATACATGCAGGCCGAACAATAATGCACATAAAATATAAACATATCACTTAAATAATTTAAAAAAAGAGAAATAATTCATACAATAAATATATTCTGAGCCGGGTGGTGGTGGTGCAAGCCTTTAATCCCAGCATTCGGGAGGCAGAGGCAGACGGATCTCTATGAGTTTGAGACCAGCCTGGTCTACAAGAGCTAGTTCCAGGATAGGCTCTAAAGCTACAGAGAAACCCTGTCTCAAAACAAACAAAACAAACAAAACAAAATATTCTGATCACAACTTTCTGTCCCCCAGCTCCTCCCAGATCTTCACCTACCTTTATTTCTTTCTTTGGTTTCTCTGTGTAGTCCTGAAAATCACCATGTAGACCAGGTTAGTTTCAGACTCGGAGATCCACCTGCCTCTGCCTCCTGAGTGATGGGCTGCAGCACTACCACCTGGCCTCTTCCTTCCTCCCTCTTTTTAGAAACATAATAGGCCAGGCAGTGTCTCAAAACACCCCCCCACATACACACACAAAGAGAGAGAGAACAGGCAAACAAAAAGAAACATCAGTAAACATACACACACACAAACCAAACAAACATAAAAATACAAAATCAGAAACCATAATATACAAACAAAAGACCAGAAAGATAAAGAATACCTGAACAGAGCAATGAGACAAAAAAAAAAGATCTATAAAAATATCACTGGGTTCCTTTTGTGTTTACCATCTACTGCTGGGCATGGGACCTGCCAGTTAATATACCCACTGGGATTCAATTGAGATGACTAAGTTTCCTTTACAAGTTGATTGGAGATAGTTTCTTGGTTAGGGATGGGAAGCTCAAGTTGATTAGAGCTAGTTTCTTAGTTAGAAGTGAGGGGAGCTCATGTCCACTTCCCTCTCACCACTGGGACCCGTCGGGCTTGAGTCTGTGCATACTGCCAGTCTGCTTTGTTATGTGCACCAGATACAGCCTGAATTTTAATTCCAACACCCACATCAGACAGCTCACAATTCCATATAATTCCAGTGTTGGGGAACAGGGATCGGACACCTCTGGCCTCGGTGGGCACCTGCATTCATGTGTACAGGACAACACAATAAAAATAATAAAAATATGAGAGCTCCAGGCCAGCCTAGAGTACATGAAATCCTGTGGTGGCGGCGCACCACCTTCAATCCCAGCAGAAGACAGGTGCATCAGATGTGTGAGTTTGAGGCCAGCCTGTCTACAGATTGAGAGTTCCAGGAAGGTCAGGATTGTTACACAAAGAAACCTTGTCTCACCCCTACACACGAATGAAATCCTTTCTCAAAACCAAAAAAAAAAAAATTGAATGCACGTTCTCTACAGGCCTGAGGTTTTCACAACTCAGCGGTAGAATACTTGTCTAGAATACATGAAGCCAGGTTAAGAAAAAAAAAGTTCTCTACATCTTTTAAAGAAAGAATGGGCCAGGCATTGGTGGCACACGCCTTAAATCCCAGCACTATGAAGGCAGGGACGGCCTGGACTACAGGGCAAGTCCAAGACAGCCAGGGCTACATAGTAAAACCTCATCTCCAAAAAGGACAGTAGAAAATACCAAGTTCTTCCCAAAAGTTAAGTTCTGTGCATTTCTCGTGTTAAACTTTGTATTTTATATCACAGGGCTAGACAGACTGCTGTGTCTTGTCACTGGAGCCCCAAGCATCAGAGATGTCATAGCCTTCCCCAAATCCTATCGAGGACATGACCTCATGAGCAGTGCCCCAGATTCTGTGCCTCCTGAAGAACTGAAGCCCTACCACATCCAGGTCACATGGCCAGCAGACTCAGAAGAGGAGAATGCAGCAGCCACACCTTCCAAAAACTTGAGCTCCTAAGTTTTGTCTTCTTAGTTCCAGAGTGGAAGCAGTCATCATTGCTTTATAAGAAACAGAAACTACTCAATTGTGATTTGGTAACATGTACCATTAGGACTTTCTGTGGTTGTGACTTTTGTGGAAGTTTTTAATTGAAGCATTGTAAAAACAAAACAGAAAACCTATTGGAATTTTTGATTTTGTTTCGAGACAGTTTGTGTAGCTTTGAAATCTGTCCTGGAACTTGCTCTGTAGTTCACGCCTGCCTCACAAGTTCTTTATGCCACCACCACCCCGGCAAGTCTTCATGTTTTCTAGTGTTTTACATAACCCAGATAGTTTAGGTCAGTCATACAGAATATTTACCTCTGTATACTACCAAATGATAAGGAGGTTTTAAATTCTTCTAGCCTCACTAGAACCATATAAATTGAGCTTTGTGGTGACCTTTTAGACATCAGTATAATATGCTGAGTAGGTACAATAGAATTGGGGGGGAAAATCTCAAAATTCTATACAGTACTGCACCTTCAAGTTAAATTCTTAGTCTGTCACTTTTATGTTAATGACACTTGTCCTGGCTATCTTACAGAATTCATGTTGCCAGAATCAGTTGAGTAGAAATGACTTGGAATACTGTAAAGCAGGGCTGGAAACTCACAAGGCCACACTCCTTAACCCTTATCACTTTTTAAAAAAGTGATACTCCCTGCTAAGCATTCAAAGAGCTTATTGGGGCCACTTATTCAAACCATCAGAGCAGCTCAGTGGTAAAGCACTTGTATAGAACACAACTTTTAGTTCAATCACCAGCATCATCCTGTTATACAGTGCTCAGGATGTTAAGATGTAAGGACTAAAGAAAATGAGCACCTATTTGGCAACTTTTTGTTCCTGTAAATTTAACAGGCTAAAAACAATACTGGGATGCAACACTTCCCTAAGGTCACATTCTGTGAAGGACCACAAAGCCCTTTTAGGGTCTGGAGAGATGGCTCAGGTTAAGAGCACTGTCAGCTCTCCCCAAGGTCCTGAGTTCAATTCCCAGCACCTACAGAGGCTCACCATCTCCAACCATCTGGGGCCCTCCTCTGGCATACAGGCATGTATACAGAGCACGGCCCTCCTCTGGCATACAGGCATGTATACAGAGCACTGCATACAAAAAAAAATCTTAGCACTTTTGAGACCAGTCTGATCTATACTGGGAATCCTAGGCTAATTAAGGCAACACAATTAGTCCATTTCCAAAGAGAAATGTGCAAGCAGGATGACACACTGGATAAGGGTACTTGCCTTCAGATCTGGAGACCTGGATTTTGTCTATTTACACGGTGAAAAGACTGGTCCTCCACCCACATGTAAACCCAACACATGAGGATCTAAAAATATGGGGTTGGCCTGGAATATTGCTAATCAGTGAATGTAGTTCAGCTGTCCGTGAGGCAAGTGTGATGGATGGGGAACATCATTAATCCTAGCACTGAAGGGACAGGGAGATCCCCAAAGCTCCCTGGCCAGTCTATCAAAGCAACTGCGGAGTTCCCAGCCCCATCACTGGATTAGACTTCCCTCTTTGCTTTATGGAGTCCCAACTCCAGGAGGGACTCCATCAGAACACTACCACCACTCAAGCCAGGGACAAGCAGGCAGGCTGCTTGCAACAAAACCATTCCAGCCTTATTCCCAGCTCAACATCTGCTGCAGCCTACATACAATTCCAGTGGCTCTACCTACCTCTCCCACTTCCTTTCCCATTGCTTTTTCAAACTCCTAAGAACCCATAGGCCAGGAGGGTAAAATGCAAATGTTCACCTCTACTCTTCATACCAACCCTCTAGTTTCATTCCCAGCTATGCAGACCAAATCCTTCCCAATAACTAGAGATAGGTTTACCACTTTTCTAGTCGCTATCAACAGAACCCAGACCTTTTCAATGCTATCAACTCAAGCAGACACCACTACCTGCCAATATGAAAACAAAGACCTAATCAAGGCCCATAGTTTAGGAAACTTTTCCCTTTCATAAACTGAAGTTATGAGTCAGGACACACTTTGTGCTTGCTTTAAAAAAGCTCATCCTGAGAAAGGCTTAGTTAGGAACACAAGCATAGACATAAGCCCATGCCTGAACAGTCTTCTCTGCTACTTGTTCCTGTGTTAGAGAACCAAACGCACACTTTGTATTTAATTCCATTCCGTTTATTGATAACTTTTTGAAGTTAACGATGATGGGAAAACAGCCTGAGGTACAATCTTCTCAGTCTCCATCCAGTCACCTGCAACAGAAGTACCTGTTAGGCACATCTCCACATTTTCATTTAAATGGTAATTGTTAAAATGCAGAATATCAGATCCTTTACAGTCATCAAGCCATCAGTGAGAGAGTTCAAAGTTGTGGTGAGATCATCACATATTCTGTAGTAGATTCATGGTTAACACCTTCATTTCTCACCTCTTATATAGTGAGGTGAAATTGCCAATCTGTCCACTTTTGCCATGGGAGCCCTATAAAAAAGACAAAAGCTTATTTCTCTGGCTTAGACTACCTATAGACTACACATTACTATAGTAACCTCAGAAATAAAATGGAACGGTTTTAAAGGTGATATCACTTTTTATCATTTGGCAGAATCATCGCATCACTGGTTACAGGCAATTATAATCCGTAAAAATCCAAGGTGACTTACCTTGAAATTCAGAATGAAGGATCTGTTTGAAGACAAGAAAAAAAATTTAGCCCAGAAATTTGAGCAATTCACTCCATTTTACTATTCTTTGGGTATTGAGTTTGTCTAGATTAGCTCTCAATCCTCTCGCCACCCTACTTAGAAAACTAAAAGGCTTTGACAACTTTTATGAACTGGGATTGAGGCCAAAGCCCAAGGTTCCATGTGCTTGTCATTGTCCTTCAGCCATACAACCACAAACCACACTTCTGTGTACTAATACTGCAAATTCCACAAAAAAAAACCCTTTAAACATAACAGCCAGATACATCAGATAGGAGCGAAAGACATAGGATTGTTCATCAGGTTATGTCTGCTGAACTATGTTATCATCACAGTATCGGCCTTCATTTAAAAAAAATCAGTATCACATGTCATGAGCAAAGGACACTTACCTTCATGTAAAAGCTTCCTGGTGCCTTCAGTCAAGGAAAGCCATGCAAGACACCTGTAGAAATTCAACCCCGTTTATAAAGACATTCACAACGTACACTTAACAAATTCCTCAGTACTGTTTCAGCTTAAGAATCAGTCTTCAATCTTATTCAGAGAGATTCCCATCTGTTTAGCTTTATACATCACTAACAGTAGTATTGTATTTCTTAATAGTCTACAAAAAATATTCCTTACCTTCATTTAAAAGGTCAACTTAAGAGCAAAGGCTGCTTCTCCAATGCACTTTCTGGTATGTAGGCAGAGCATTCATACCTAAGAAAATACATTCTTTTAAAAGGCCAAGTTGGAGCTGAAAAAAATTAAGGCAACATATAGTACTGGTGAAGAAACACATGCATGTTCAAAACTTTACTATTTTGTGCTGTACACAACCCTCATTAGCACGAGTCAAGGAACTGGATTCTTACCCAAGCAAGCCATCCAAATGAAAACATGCAACCAGTAGCTAGAATTAAAAGGAAAAACTTCTTTCAGATATGTTAAGCATTATTTAATTATCCTTAATTGCTTGTGCCAGGGTTCTTCAGTGTTAAGATGTGTTCTCTACAGGTTTTTTTCAGGTCAGACATTTGATCAACATCATTACAGAAACCCTGATTAGAGCAAAGCAAACATCCATGAGACAGTAAATGTTGGCTGTCTGATGTACAATCTTTGCATGAAATTCGTCAGTTTCCCAACTTACTTTAAAACTTGTCCAAGTTAATTCTATCACCTAGGAAGAAAAAAAATAAACTTTAGTATGGTCAAAGGCAGAATTAGTAGTGCGAAATGCTAACTAAGCCCGTTATCAGATAGAGCTAATTAAGACCTTCATGTTAGTCAGCATTTGCTTGTCATCATGCAGGCTGAGTTCACACAAAGGAGACAGTTAACACATAGCAAGCAACATTTAAAATATGCAACCATACCAAGCCATGTTTGCCCTTTTATCTGCCATCTCCAACACTTCTCGCACTTCATCTTTTGTTTCCATCACAGCACCTACATTAACAGGCAAAAAAAAACCTAGGTCAGTACAATCACCAGAAAACTGACACAAAATGGTGAATCTGATTTACTCTGCAACGATGCACCACCACGGTTAAGATTTCTGTTCAACAGCTCTGCCCATACTGAAACTCAATTTGTAAGCTAGGCTGGCCTGAACCATCCTGCTTCTGCCTTCCACGTGCAGGGATTAAAGTTATTACATGACTGAGCACTTTGTAAGGCCCAGAGCCCTCCAAATGGAGCTTTCCACCCACCATTCTGACATTGCATGAATAGCTATGTCAAGCTAACTCGAACCTCTTCAGACACCTTTAGGCAACAGCAATGGCCTACTTGGCTTCAGGTATCTAAGCACTCCATAAAATTGTTTCTGCATCGGCTGTTAGCTTGGGGGAGAACCTCCCAGTTTCTACACAGGTGGGGTGCCACAAGCCTTTAACCCAGCCCTCAGGAGGCATAGGCAGGGAGATCTGAGTTCAAGGCCATCCTGGTCTACAGAACTAGTTCCAGGACCATCTTGATCCCACACCCAGGGCACCTAGCAAGCAGTAAGGATTGACTTCACAGCACCTCCTAGTAAGGTGAAAGCCAGTCTGTTGGCGGCAGCACAAAACAAGTCTTTCGAAGCATTAACTATAGATGAGAAAGTGAGACTTAACAATTAAAAATGAGAACTGACCATGCTGAGGTCTACCCCTTTAACCCCAACACTGACTGTAAAAGGCAGGCAGATATGTGAATTAGGGGCTAGTTCCATGTCAGTCCAAGCTACACAGTAAGCTCCCTGTATTTGCCAACCTTAGCTTTGTGCTAACAAATGTCATTCAATGGGACATAAAAAAGTTTCTTACTCTGCACATGCATGGTTAATCCAGCTTCTTTCATAGTTCCTGGAAGGAAAACAGGCTAATGTAAAATCTGTGAAGTTCTGTAAGAAACCCCGTATTCATTACTCTGTATGCCTCAGTTAATAATGTCGGTGGTTTAAGGCTATCGTCATTCCACTGTCAAGAGTAGCAAATATAATGTCATCATTGTGGCACTGTTCCTGAAAGGATTCTCAGGGGCCCAATTCAGTACTTACCTCACTCTTCACCCAACTTTGCCAAAGAGCTGGAAAAAAAGGATGTTAATATTAAGATCCCATCTTTCCGGCGTTTTCCCTCTCCTTTCTCCGAATTAAAGCCTCAGAACAGTGTTTTTCAGAAATCCCTTCTGTCCACTACTCTCATACCATCATGGGCTTTTGGCTTGATAGTTAAGATATCCACCCTATTTTACTTAATTCTTACCTGTATATACGATGCCAACGGTCCCAGCGAGGTCCACAGCAACATATCTAAGGAAAACATGCTAGTTTAGACGTCTTTTAATTACACCAATTTTACACAAAAAATAAGGCTCAAACTATTCTAGATGGTACTATGGAATGTATCTTTCTGTATCTCCTTATGTTTCTACCGCATACATTGCCTAAGACTGTGCTAGTGGCTTTAATCTCTCACAAAATAATCCCATTGAGCCGGTTGTTCGCTAAAGCCTTTAGCCTTGTGATCATTACAATCAGATAGCATTGCAGTGCGTTCCTTAACCGCACAATAAAGGCACTACAAAAGGCCTCGCGAGATGACTTAGCATGGTTCGCCATCAGAGTTGTTGGTATTCATCAACAAGGTCAGTTGTCCCTACCAACATAGCCTTCATCACAGCGAGAACACAGATGCCAAGTCTTCTATGGAGACTTTCCATAAAAGAGCAAAAAGTAAAGCTAAGATTAAGTACAATTTTAGTTCGCGCATGCACGCAAAGCCAAGTTCCCCTCTGCTTCAGCTTTAGGAAAACCTTACAAGCGCATTACTGTCCGCAAAATCCCGACAATTTACGGCGGTTCCAACCGCAAAACACAAGGCCTGTGACGACACCACCCATGCATACAGTAAACAGTACCTGCTACAAGGTAGCTCCGAGCTCCGAAAGACCGATATGGCGGCTGAGTCCAGTATTTAAGCTCTCCGTGACGTCACGACGCCCGACCGACCGCAGCGTGCGCCCACAGAAGTCCCTCCCAGACCCTCAGACTCCTCCTCAAGCCCCACCCCCTTCCTGCCCTCCAGTCCTCCCGCTGGTCCCGCCCTACAAGGCCCGGAGGGCGGAGTCCCCGAGATCACGTCAGCCCGGCCCCTGCCTCCCTGAGGAGTCAGGGTTGAGGGGAGGGGGCTCCCGTCAGGAAAGCGCTGGGGGAGGGGCGGCGTGAGGGTGACTGATTTCCTTCCGGCACGCCGCCCGCTCCCGAGGAGGGGAGGTGGGGAGTTTCACTTCCGGGACGGTGTTCCGGCCCATTCCGGCCCATTTCCACCCC
>LOJH01059566.1:0-11245 GCA_001685095.1 Ellobius talpinus
CCTTGCTGGCCAGGGACCTTGCAGACAAAAGGACTAGCTTGCTGCCTGCAGGCTCAGTGAAACCAAGGAACTCCTGCCGGTTGCATTCCCCACCCTCTCCTAGCTCCAAAAACAGGCTGAGCTGGGGGATCTTATGACCCCAAAGAAGGGAAGGGGTGCTTTGGTGCAAGCTGGGATGGGATAGGAAGAGAGAGGCAGTAGCCGGGGAGAGAAGCCCCTGCAGAATGACTAGAAAGTTTAGCGGGTTGAGGAATGTCTGTGCTCCCTTTCTGGAGCTTCTGCTGGATTGTCAGGAACACATTCACCCCATCGATGGATCTTCTGGAACATGATCCGGGCCCCTTGCTGGCCAGGGACCTTGCAGACAGAAGGCCTAGCTTGCTGCTAGCAGGTTTAGTGAAACAAAGGAACTCCAGCCCCGAGGTCCCTTTTTAAAATTGACAATCTTCGGTCCTATGCTAACAATGTTCAGAAATTCAGAAAGTCTTTCTTTCCTCTGCAAGTATGGAAGGAAAAATTGGGGACTACCCCAATTTCTCTTCTATTAGTTTAAATATACTTGGTTTTCTGTTGAGATCACTGATTCATTCGGAGTTGGATTTTGTGCATAAAAGATGATTTGTATTCTCCATATAACCATTCAGTTTGACCAACATCATTTGTTGAAGATTCTGTCTTTTTTCCAGTGTGTATTTCCGGCTTTTTTATGAAAAAGAAGCTGATGTCCATATGTGGGTGTATTTATGTTTGGTTCTTCAATTCCACTGGTCAATGTATCTGTTTATTCAGCAATACCATGTGTTGTACAACTTGAAATAGGGAATGGTGATACCTCCATCAAGTCTTTTCTTATTCAAGATTGTTTTATCTATTCTGAGCTTTTTACTTTTGTATATGAAGCTGTAGAATGTTCATTTAATATCTGTGATAAATTGTGTCGGAATTTTGATATGGATGCATTGAATCTGTAGATTGTTTTGGCCATTTTTACTATTGTTACTACTGACCTGTGAGCATGAGAGATCTTTTCATCTTCTGATATCTTATTCAGTTTCTTTCTTTAATGTCCTCCTTTTTTAGCCCCATAAGACTTTCAATAGCTTGGTTAGAATACTCCAAGATGTTTTATTTGAAGCAATAGTGAAAGGTGTCGCATCCCTGATTTCTTTCATATTCTTTTTGTCATTTGTGAGTAGGAGGGCTACTGATTTTGTGAGTTAATTTTGTATCATGTCACTGTGCTGAAAGTGTTTATCAGCTATAGGAGTTTCCCAGTGGAACTTCCAGGGTTCCTGATGTATACTACCATATCATCTGCAAATGAAGATACTTTAACTTCTTCCCTTTCCATTTGTGTCCCTTTTCTCTCTTTCTGTTGTCTTATTGCCCTAGCTAAGACTTCAAGTGCTATTGAAAAGGTATGGAGAGAGTGAACAACTTGTCTTGTTTCTCATTATGTCAATGTTCTTTATTATCTGTTACTCATAATACATTAATGAATACCTAATAAAAACTGAATGGAAATTGGTAAACTTACTTTATACAAGCAGAAATAGAATGATCTTAGTATATTACGGAAAGAAGATTGCAAACATCTTCAAACATATAAAATATATAAATAGGCTGTTCATATGTATGTTTTGGTCAAGGCTATTTTTCTTTTGGTAGATGGCCATTTTTCCTATGTTAATCCTACAGACTCATGAGCATGAGAGATCTTTCCATCTTCTGATATCTTATTAAATTTTTTCAATGTCTTGGTTTTTTATCATTTAAGTCTTTCACTTTCACCTGTGATAATACATACAATCCAATGAAAAAAACTATTAATGGATAATTTAATAGCCTTATGCCCTGTAAGGCACCTGGTTGTATATTTATGGACTGAATCACTCTTTCTGTTCTTCATATGACTATTGATCTCATGCCCAGACAGGCTCTTGATTTTCACTGTCAGTTGGAGACCAGAAGATCTATACTACCAAACTGCTGAAAACATGAGTAATTACTCAGTAATTCAAAGTCAGTATTCTGCTTTGGGATAGCTCCCATGCTCTTTCCTGAATTAATAGCTATGATCCGGTGAGTGCTACAATTCCATGTTTGAATTAGAAGCAGACTCTGGGAGATACTGGTCATCAATGATATCAGCTCTGAATGTCCTGAAACTTGGTGAGTGGTTGTTCTCCAAACATTGTTCCTTGAGGTATAGAAATAGAGCAAATCATTCTGATGCTGTGGAAGATGGAGTTGCTGTATACTGCGTGCTACCACAGGATAAAATAATATTGGGTGACAAAAACTGCAAGGCAGATTTCAATTCAGCAAAAAGACAGTCTTCATAACTAACAAAGAGCTAGCAAACATCAGTTAATGGCTTCTGAAAAGCATTTTCTTTCACCTTTAGCCGTGGTGGCCAATGGCAGTAGACAAGAGTGAGTGATCTTTCACACCAATGGCTTAATTTGTATGTGGTTACTTGTTTTTTCTTTCTTCAAGTTTTAATGAAAAAACGGTGATTACATGATAAAAATTTTTGAGGTTAGTTCGGCATGATCGTGGTCCCTAAGGACTTGCTTGTGAAAGCACAGATGTTGCATCAAAGGCAAGGTACAATTTTAAAAGTTCGAATTTCAAATAAATTCATTAAATGTCTCTAAATATGTATTAAAATGTTCATCTTTATTTCTGTTTTGTAAAAATAATCACAACTAAATGTCACAGGCATGGTCATTCTAGTTGCATCTCTTCTGTATACAATTACATGTTCATGTGACTCACAATTCTGTTGTATTTTATTTGGGGGAATCTGAATGTTTATTTAAATAAAGTTTTCTATGGTGGAATCTCACAGGAGTGCTAAGATGTCATAAATGCATTTCTTTTAATATCAAGTAGTTTTATATTCACGGTGATTAAATAAGAAATGAAAGGAAGCAATTTATCGAGCATCAAGTATATCTTACGTATTTTCAGAACTCATTTCATTTAGTGCTCACAGTAGTTATAAAATCTACACACAATCAGCTCCATTTGTATCTACACATGTCAAAGTTTGTATGTTTGTGTACCTTGTCTGAATTAATTCCCACAATTTATGGTCTTAGATCAAGAAATCAGCTGGCAGAATCCGGACTGAGGTCTGGAGCGGGGTTTATAAAGCTTCTGTGCTCTCCTCACACTCTACTCCCTAAAAAGGTAAGTGGAAAACATGAACCTGATTTATACCTATTCTGGAAAGTACTAGGAAGTTCACTGTTTCCTATTTACTCAGTACTGCTTTTGATATTCAAATGCTGATGCATTTGTGAGAGAGATATCACTGCATAGACAAAATGGCTAAGACAAAAGCAGAAGCCAGGATTGAATCCATAATTCAGCAAAAGAGAGAAAATTGGCAGTGCATTATATGGTTTGTAGAGATTGCAACAATGGTTCCCATGGGAATTAGCAGCCAAAATTATCACCTTATATTTCCTCTACTTTTAATTGAGTTGGCATGATAATATTCTCTTTTTATCTGAACTTTGAGGGTGAACCTACTTACAATGGCACATGGATTCAAAACCATTTTTCCTTCTCTCTCAAAAGGAAGGAAGTAGCTTATTTTGAAGATCAGCCTTATTGTGAGTTTGCCACAGCTATTTCTAGCCAAAGATTTTATAACAATTCAAAAGGAAAATTCATTGTTGAGAATTAGCTAGTACTGAACATATTGAGGAGTTAATTGTAATACTATTTCTCTAGAAAGGTTAATTGGCTTTCTCTTCCACAAACAAGAAAGTGACTATAAAAAGGTAAAAGACTATTAACACTCAGCTATAGGCTGATTGCTGTGAGGACTTCAGTTCTAAAGATAAGATTTGGCATATGCAAAGATCTGATTTCATGATAATAGAATATTTTTTAATGTATGAGCTTTGATGTGTAGTTACATTAAGTAAGACTTTGGAGAGCTTTGTGTACATTGGGTAATGAAAGAAAACAAATTTGCCCCAAATATTAGATATAGGTCTGACTACCAAATATGTTTATCAAATACATTGTTAATTGAAATAGAATCACATCACTATTCTTCTCCTGTCCAGCTATTCCCAGTTTAACTCTCTTAAATCCTTTCCATGTCCCCCATTCTCAAGTATATCATCTTTCTCTTTGATTATTATTGTTTATATAACTATATATGCATATGCATATAAATCTATAAATACATATTTATATGTACATATTGTATATAATAAAATTGTATATGTATATATGTATAAAACCTGCTAAGTCTGTTTTTGTTCATTCTGAAAGAAGACTGATTCTTTCCCTCTCAGCATCCATTAATTGTTTGGAGATCTTCATCAAGAGGTAGTTTTGTGAGATCTACATTATCTGTGTTGATCAACTGGTCTTGTCACTGTGCATTGTTGAGATTTCATAGGTGCAGTTTTCCTGTTATATTTTTCTATCATATATAGACAACACCACCTCACAGAAGATGTCCTAGTCTTTATACTTTTTCTTGTCCCCTCTTCTTCAGTGTTCTGTGAGCCTTAGTTATATGGATTGCATTGTAGTTGGTGCCACAGTTAACTCTTCTCTGCATTATGGCCAGTTGTGGATTTCTGTAATGGTCTCCATCTGATGCGCTAAGAAGATTCTTCGGTGCAAGCTACCCTCATCTGTGTGTATAAGGGTAGGTAAATACCTAGGATGGAGTTAGAAATTATACTGGTTTTATAAATTGCAGCAGTAGGTACTCTGCTAGATTCCATGACTTCACTAATCGTGGGTAGTTGACTAGGTTTACAAACCCTACTATAAATTTCCCCTAATGAGTTGACATAACTTCAACTAGGTAGCTGTTGTTTGCCTGCAAGATAAGGAAACTTCCAATATTTATCACTGACCAGAATATGACTGTGGCTATTGTATATAAAATGTCACAAGCTTAAGAGATGGAAATCCTGAGTTGTAGTAATAACAATTACTGACTAGCCATGTGATTAATTGCTTACCAACTTTGCAAAAGGGGAGTGGTTGAGTTATATTTGACTTGGGATACCTTTTAGATCTTATTTTAAGTTTTTAAATGTTTAAATGTATGAACTTTTAAATTACAAAGTTTACTTTTAGGCATATGTGTGTGTGCTTGCTTCTATTCATGTATGTACATATGCATGTGTCACCTACATATATCTATGAAGAGGCCTGTGATGGGGACCTAACTCTGGGCATGGCCTAATCCAATGACATTTAGAGGTGTCTCACAGGAAATGTAGGACAAGAACTGCCCCAAATTGTCGAGCCTTACAAAACTTCAGAAAAGGGAAAGCTCATTCATACAACAGGAAAACTACCTCCTCATCTTGTACCCTCCTCATCTTCTCATTTTATACATCTGTCTGTCAGATACTGAGATTCTCATGAATCTTGTAGCACAGCTTTTCTGAGAAATTATGTTCAGTGGCTGAAGAATGAGATGTTATCTGAAAACCCAAGCACTGGGATTGGAATCGTGTGCTAGATCTCAGCTTCACAGCTATTGGCTTCAACTCCTTGCCATGTGGATCATTGTGGGGGTTGCTAGCAAACGATTTCTGTACTCATAAAGCAAAACCTTACTGAAATCATCATGACCAAGAATTAATTAAAATAAAGCATGCAAAGGATCTGAGATGTTCCTGATGGCTCTCACCTGTGTTGTGCTGTGAAACTTCACCACAGCCTCAGATCTGAAATGTCAAACATGTATGCTCTGTCCTGCATGTGCTGACATGCCATGCAATGTCAACAAATCCTGGCTCATCTTTGAAACTACTATATGTTATAAATCACAGGGTTTGTATTTTTTTATTTTTTATGATACACATATACTGATTTAATTATGGAAATCAAAGACTTTTAATGTTAGTGTGTGATAACTGTTATTTTTTACTTTATGTAAAAGACTACAGAGTGTTGCAAAATGAAAATATTAGCCATTTTTCTTTTTTAATAGTATCTAATGTTACATTATATATTATTTGCACACAAATGCATGTTTCCATGTGTGTGTGTGTGTGTGTGTGTGTGTGTGTGTGTGTGTGTGTATATGTGCATGTGGGTACCACTACACACATGTGGAGGTCAAAGAACAACCTTTTGGAGTTGGTTCTCTCCTTCTATCATTTGGGTTCCAAGTATCAAATTCAAGTCCTCAGTTTTGATGACTACAGCCTATATCTTAAAACAGTCGTTCTCCCTGATGCTGTCACCATTTTATACAGTTGTGGTGACCCCAATCACAAAATTATTTTTGTTGCTATATTTTTGTTTTTCTTAACTGTAATTCTGCTACTGTTGTGGATCTTAATGTAAATAGCTGATATGCAGGATATCTGATATGCCACCCCTGTTAAAAGGTCATCTGACCCTCTAGGGGGTTATGATTCACAGTGGAGAACCGCTAGAATCTAATCCATCTTTTCAGACCCTTGGCTACTTTTCTTAAGGAAAATTGTCTCTTAAGAAATATGCAGAGATAGAAGGGTTGTGAGAAAAGTAAATTTTACTGCTTTAAGTGGAAAAATTCATACTCTTAAGCTATGGGTGGTTTGGGGTAGGTTTTGCCCATGGAAAGTTGGAATAAATTCCTAGTTATTCAAAGAAATATTTGACCCATGTGACCTGTCAGCATGTAACAGAGGTGAAGAGAAATGTCCCTCAAGTAAGCAATAGATGGAAATAATAGATATTTTTATCTAATTAAAAAGTTGTTAGTCATTATATTTTGTGGGGATAGGCTAAAAACAGCAAGGCTGAAATATTAATTCATAATTTGAATTTATTATGTTATCTACTACTTGTTCATTACTTGTCAATTTTTAATTAGGATTATGATGTTTACCTAGAGAGTTCATCACTATTTGCTTTAGGAAATTAATTCCATTTGCAATTGGGTTGGCACAACATATATGAAATTCTAGAATTAGAAATGATTTATTCCAAATTCAAATTTTATTGGTGAGGAAATTGAGGTTTTGCAAGTCTAAATGGCTGCTCCAGGACCACACAAAAATCTACTAACAATGAAGGCAGCAGATTGGTTCTATGACTCCCCATGTGGTAATAATTCAGCTGTTTATATTGGCTTATGTACTGACTGTGTTTTCATGCATATGTGTGTTGGGCCACAAAACTTGTAATATATATGCCTCATAGCACTTGTGTAGGGGGAGGCCTCCTCTATCCAAGTATATGAGATTAAAGTGCTAAGTTATCAGTATTATTTTAGACTATAAACTTTTATGAAATTCTACCTGAAATCAGAAGAGTTTCTGAAAGTTTTCCCCAAGACTTTTCTATGTGCAAATGCAGATTTGTTCAAGGAAAAAGTAAGTGTCTCATTTACCTTTTTACTTAGAGTTCATTTTCTTTACTTCTTACATTCTTCATTCCTTCCCTTTCTCCCTCCTTTTTATAAAAAGTTTTATCTATAATCTTACTGGTGATGTTTAAAGACCATACAAGCTATTATACTATAGAAAATATCATATTTATGGTACAACTATGGAAGCTGTATGGTGTTAAAGAAAAATGATGTATACCTGTTGCATTTAATTGCACATGGCATTTTCTCATATAGTATCACATATAATCATTTAAGGAACTTTATAAGTCAAACAAATTAGTATTATTTTATAGAGAGAGACATTGGCTTTCTGATAGGGTAGAACAATTTGTCCAAATCTAACTTGGCACTTCACTTGAAATAGGAGCTCAAGGGATACCTGTTTTCTTTATTTATGCTCAGGACACTGCAGAATTCACAGTGAGGAGGGTTTCATGCTTAGGAGCAGTCATCCCATTAAGCCTGGCAAGGCAGTTCCATCTTCCAAGCCACACCCACCCCACCCTGGCTGAGTTCCTTCAGTTATTTGATGGCCTCTGGTGGGGCGCTAAGACAGCCTGAACCTCATCTACTTTCACATTACTGCTTCTTGTCTTCTTCAGATGACACCCTATCAGTTCTCCCCCATTTCCATTCTCTAGTGACTCTTTCCATCATCTCAGGTAAAGTCTTCTATTGTCAATAAAATGAAGACGGGGTGGGGTAGGAAAATGTAACAGGGGAGATAATAATGATCAGAGCATGTCATGCATATGTCTTAAAATGTTACAACAAAATCCATTATTTTGTACAATTAATATATGTTAATAAAAATGAGGGTTAATTTATGTTGGGACTTTCATGTATTAAGGGAAGGAAGATATTCTCTCTCAAAAAGGGAGAACAGCTTCTGGTAGCCACCATTTACAAATTTCCTCCCTCATGCTCCAACAAGCAAAAGAAAGCCATCGTCATTTGGAACTGTCCCTGGCAATCCCCTCTTCTTTGAATCTGAGCAGTCTTGGACTGAGATTATACAATACAGCATTTGTCCTCATTTTCCTTTCTTTGGAAGAAAAGAAAAGTGGTTTGATTTCCTTTCCAGATAATGTCTGACTTACTTTTCTACTTTTGTGATAAATCACTATGACCAAGGCAACTTTTAAAAGTGTTTAATTTGAGGCTTACAGTTCAGAGGGCTGGAGTCAATGACTATCACAGCGTGCGGCTTGGCAATAGGCAGTCAGGCATGGCACTGAAGCAGTAGCTGAACACTTACATCTTGAGAAAGAAGCATGAGACAGAGAACACTAAATGGGTCAATAGTAAGGGTTTCCTAAACTTCAAAGTGTGTTCCCAGTGACACCCTTCCTCTGAAAAGGCCACACCTCCTAATCCTTTCTAAACAGTTCCAACAACTTTGGAACAAGTATTTGAGTATAGGAGCCCAGAAGACCATTCTTATTCAAACTAGTACAAGTATCAATAGATGAACATATTTCTTACTCTTTCATTGTGTTGTTTTAAAGTTGCTTTGTTAATTAGAAATCAAAGAGAAATGTGTGATAGAAGCACTCTATGTATAATGTGTACATGTGTCTATATACGTAGGGAATGAGAGGAAATGGCAGACAGAAGACACTTACAACTAATTTTCAGAACTTAAAAACACACTGAGTGGCAGAGAAATTAACGTTGCAAATATTATTAAGGCTGAAGCCATCAATAAACACAGACTCTCAATGATTATTTTTACAATATTACTATAGTGTAAAATAACTTAAAAAGCAGAAAAGCCCATTCAGAATTCAGAAGAAGAATTTGGACTGTAGTAATTGAAGATGATAGATGAGGACTTGAACAGAATAAGGTGCCAATTGCCAGGCACAGGAGAAGTGAAAAAACAAAAATAAACAAATAAACAAAAGCATAAAGAAAATTCTATCTCCAAAGCCTCTAGACACTTATGAAGTCTAGCTGTCACCCAGATTTAAATATAGGATCACCCATGTTGAACTTCTACTATATGTAACTGTAAGAAAAAAAATCGGGGGGAGGGGGAGGAGGATATTTGTATTTTATTTCACTGTAATTATTGAACAAAGCTAATAGCAACAGTTAAGTTTACTACAATGCCTCCTATTTAATATGTAATAACACACTCTACTTTGCAGGTTAACTTTTAAGAAACTAATGTCTTTAACCTGATGTTTTAGGAGCACTAATAGAAATTTAATTACTTCACAAAGGTCATATAACCTATATATGATGAGGCTCAAATTTGAACCCAGGCAATAAGACTACAGTACCTATGCTTTTAACCATTGCATAAAATGTTTCATTATTTATCTCTTTAGAGTTGGAAAACCAAAGTGCAGTGCTGAATTTCTTTCCTAGATTTACTTAGCCCGTGGAAAAGCCCATGATTGCGCCATTTTATTGAAGGAAACTTTGAGTCCTCTCTTCCTTTTACTCTCTTCCTTTTTTCTGGATCTTTTCTTCCATCTTTCCTTCCTTCCTTCCTTCCTTCCTCTTCTTCCTACTAATGAATATTAAGAATGTTGTTAATCTTTTATAAGATGAAAAGTCACAGGGCAGGGAGAGTCTGTGAGATTGAGGGCTGAGGAAAACATTGACCAGTGGGTTCTAGGTAGTTTTGAGGTGGGATTAAGAATTTCTGGTGTGATGTTGCATAGCAGAATGGCTCCAGGTAGCAGTAATGTACTGTACATTTTAAGGCTAGAAGAGATTTCAAATCTGTTGACCCTACAGAATACGAATAAATGAGAAGACAGATTAATCTGACTTGGAAATTTTGTAATAAATATATAAAGATATCAAAATATCACATGGCACTTCATCGATATGTAGAATTTTAGGATTTTTACACATCAATCAGAAAAATTTAAGTTAAACATTTCATTCTCAGAGTGTGGTTGCAGAAATGAAATTATTAGATCAATAGTTAAGATATTAAAAACCCACTGTTTTCCATTAGGTTGTGTCAGTTTCCAGCCATAACATAGGAAAGTGTTCATTTTTCAACAATTTCACCAACACCTTAAAACTTGTTCTTACATTGAACAGAAGAAGTTCCAGTAAAATAATTGCCACTTTGGATTTTTTACACTAACCTTCTCTGTGCAATACTCAACAAAACAAAGCAATTCTCACCCACTTATTTTGTAGAAAACAGCAGCCCTCACTTAAGAAGAAATCATGGAGGAACTGCAGAAAAATTCGATTGCTTGTTCACTCTGAGCTTAAAGCCAAGTTGATAGATTTCATGTAGAAATTGAACTATGTAGGTTGTGTGGTATGTGGTGTGTGTGTGTGTGTGTGTGTGTGTAATGCAAAATGGTCACTCAATTGAATTCTTTGAATGCAGCAAGACCACAAAGGGTTAAATGGCTCAGAGCTGGGGAATTATTTTTTTAATGTGTATTTATTTGCCTTTTTGTTTGCCTGCATTTACCTATTAATTCACATTATTTACTGAGCCAGAATTCTTTGTCATTATAATAAGAACATCTGTTTGTTAAACCTTGGGAATCTAGCTCTTTTGTAGAGTTACCTTCTCAGAACTTTAGACATTCTTTTAGTGTTGTTTTGTTTTGACAGACCATAGAACAGTGTGATACTTAGAGCTGTAAGACTAACTTTAAGAAATAAAGACTCTGGAGTCAGAGACAAGAGAAAAATCATGTGGTTTCTTGTGTAAGTAAACCTAATTTCTCAAAGCCTCAATGTATCTTTTCTTATGTGGTGAGCTGAGATAACAACAGCTACGTTATGGTTGAAGAAGAGTGAATCAGGCATTATAAACAATGATGGGGGCTCTTGATACATCAGCAGGTAGTAGCCACATTATAAACAATGATGGGG
>LOJH01059567.1:0-11245 GCA_001685095.1 Ellobius talpinus
GCACTTTGATTCTGACGCGGCAAGCTGTAAAGAAGCCGCTCCACTCCGTGTACATATTCTAGTAGCATGCGGCCATCCAGGGTGTGCACGAGCAAGATCGTCTCTGTCGATTCCAGGATTATTTATTGTTAACATAAATGACTACCTTTGTAAATAGCCCTCAAATCACTAAACCCATTTTCAGCACATTTCCCTACAAGAACAGTGTGTAGACTTCAGTGGCAATAATGTACTTTAGTATGGAAGGCATATTCAGTGGGTAACCAGGCCGGCTGCATAGACATTGATTTATATTGTGGTTGCTGTGAAACTCTGTCCTGGAAGAACATGGCTTTTAGGGAGGAAATTTTATTCGTACATATGTCTCTGTATAAATACCTGGCATGTGATGACAGTATCCTTTAAATTAAAGAGATTTTTGGCTAGTTGTATGTATAATGTTATCGTACAGTCTGGCTCCTGGCGCACCTCTTTTCGTAGTCTTAATTTTTTTCCTTCCAAAGAAAGCAAGAAATAAAATATTTCACATGAAAATTTTCATCAGGTTTGTGAAAAAGCACAACAGTTTTTTTATATACTGAAAATGAACATTAATATAGGTGTCATTTGGGGCTCATCTTCTGGATTTTGTGTTAGCAGTGTGAATTATGTAATTTTGTATAAGCTTTTTAGAGTCCACCTAAAGGTGGGACAGAACTGGAGAACCAGGCCAGGTCCCTTCCTCAACCTAATCAGGTCGTCGTTCAAGACAGCTGAGTCAGTGCCCCTAGGGCAATGCAGGCACTTGTCTGCTTGGTTGCGGTCCTGACTACGTGGATTACTCTACTGTCACAGCTTTGATTTGTAAACTAAGAACTTCTGTTATTTACTTCTAATTTCATAGTAGCAACCGTTGCCTGAAATTGCAGCAGAATATTTTAAAAAGTCCCAATTACTTTATTAGGGCACTTTAGTGATATGATAGGTATTTATACCTATCATATGTGACATGTATGGAATACTTAAAATGCAACATAATAAATGGAGGGCTCATGCTGCCTTTCATGGGATGAGGCAACACTTAAAATTTGAACCTAAAATTTAGGTGGCTTGTATAAAAATCAAAAAGCAGTATTTGTTATTTTGTTAAAAGCTGGAAGCAATTCACATATTTCTTGAATATTACTGACCTTGTGTTACTGTTTCTTCTCACAAACTGAATGTAGTAGTTCATAAAGAGTCATCTCTTCTGTCTTCAGGCAAGTTTTGTAAACTTTTAAGAGTTCTGGTGCTTCTATCCTAACTCATGCCCAACATGCATGTCTTGACATGTAAAATACTTCCCTTGATTCTGTTAGTTGTTTTACAGTTTCTGGGGATTGGAAAATAAATGTTGCAGGTTTTGTTTTTTGTTTTTTGTTTTTTTTTTTAATAATGTAAGTACTCTTGGTTGCACATTGTGAATTGTGTGTATGTGTGTATTTGACAAAGTACATACTGTATCTGCAGAACACATGACTGTCTTTTGACAATTTTTTTTAGTACTTAACATTTAAAAAATTAAGTCTTTGCATTAAACCTAGTAATATTCTCTAGATATATTTGAACATGTGTAGAAATTAAGTTGCTTGACAACAGACTATCCCTTTGGATTTTACAGACCAGAGAGATGGCTCTTGCAGTATAAAGTGTGAGAAAGGTAACACTGGTTATGGAACTGCTATAGTGTGGTCGTTTTCATCTGGCTCCTGTCTTGTGTTGGTTGCACCAGTATAACTGGAAGCAATAATCGACTGTTTTACATTCACATCAGCCTTAGAAGCGAAACAATGCTCATTTGGTGTTGAGAATTTCTTTATTAAAGTCAAATCTCTAACACTGGCGTGTAGTTGTTGAAGTGATGGGAGAGGCCTGCGGATGCTTTTCCATCTGTAATCACAGGCGCTCCCCTAGCAGAGCTGTGGGAGGTGGGTGTTAGAACAGGAAGGGGAAAATAAATAGGTATCTGGGCAATAAGAAAAATAAAGAGAAGGTTTATATTCTTTTAACTTGGTTCAAGTTAAATTCATCATTTTCTTTTGTTATATTTGTTTTTGAATAAATCAGCCAATAATTTGCAAATATAATTTAGCTTGTGTTTTGTATTTCAAAGGTCTGCACAAATTATAATTTCATCTCAAAAAAAAGAAAAAGAAAATAAAAAAATGAAACAAAGTAACAAGAAACAGTATTGATCCTGCAATCAACTCTTAGAGCTCTTTGTCCAGATTGTCAGATCACAAACAGGAAATGATTTTAAATTCTGTATTTTAATCTGCAAACAAACAAACAAACAAAAATCTAAAATAATTACCAGTGTACTAATAAGCAGTGATCTCAAAAAATAATTTTTTTACATGTTTAATAATTCCTGAAAAGCCCTTGCAGCTAATTGGGTTAATTGATTAATACCTTAAGGACTACAGAGAGCATCAAATGCTGCAGATACAGAGTTAAATTATAATTTATCTTGGGAATCTTTAGCCCTCTATATTAGAGCCATTCCATGTGCACATCTCTAACATAAATCCTGATAAACAGATAAAACTCTTTCAAATACATTGATTTAACAAAACCTGTCCTCCAACAATCAAAGAACTAAAACCATTATCAGATATGATCTGAGGAATATCCAGTCTGACTAACCCACCTCTTTGATGATTCTACCAATGTATTTTTTAAAATACCTTGATTAATAACTTTCTTTGTTCTTTTACCATAAATATTCCAAGAAACTGCTTCCATGTCATTCCAAGCATGGATTTGGTGAAACCCAAATTTCTGTGTCCTGACAATGGTCACATAAATTTTGCTCCAGAAGAAAAAGTAGCTCTTTATTCCTATTTTTTGAATTAAAGGTTATGTTTTTGCATCAATATACACTTCATCTCTGGGGCTTATAGTGTTATTTAGTCTGTCTTTTAATATAAAGCAAATTGATTTTCTCCTTGGTTTCTCAATAGGAATCAAAGGCACTAAAGCAAAAAGGCAGAGCATAAAGACAAGGTCTTCAAAGTTTTAGGTTAAAAATGGCTTTAAAAGCATTTAATAAGATCATGATGATTGAAGAGAAGGCTAAGAAAGGAAAGAGAAGAGATAGAGTGTCGGTAGTAACAGGAGGATTCGGTGGACACATGGGGAGCAGCACACAGACTCTCTGGAGGACTTAGCTCATTGATTCTCACATCAAATTCACTCCTGGAAAAGGCAGTTGTGGATTTAAGGTTCTTCCTACAATTTTCAAAGTCCTTTCTTATTACATGTTTTCAGATGAACTTTTTTTCTTCAAAATTCATCTGAATTCTAAACAAAACATATCAGGTGAGGGGGGTTTCTAAGTAACTCAGGAAAGAAAAGTGACAATTAAAAATAGCCATCTAAATGAAAATGAGGGCTTGACCACTTCGAGGTTTGATTGGGGAGAATGGTTTTATTGTAAGCTATGAGGGAGAGAACAGCTGAAGGCATCTGAAAGGCTTCCTACTGAGCATGGCCAGCAGAATAGACCAGGCCATCAGAGGACAGTGGCTGTGTGGGAGTGGAGAGACAAGAGAAGAGGAGGAAGGGAGAGAGGGGGTAAAAAGGACCAAGAGAGCTCATGGTCAAAATTCCTGAG
This sequence comes from Ellobius talpinus, assembly GCA_001685095.1. Taxonomy (NCBI): domain Eukaryota; kingdom Metazoa; phylum Chordata; class Mammalia; order Rodentia; family Cricetidae; genus Ellobius; species Ellobius talpinus. The sequence goes on from LOJH01059567.1 coordinate 3,635, forward strand.
TAATATAGGGATCAGAGACTGAGGAAAGGAAGGGGAAGCCTGGGTCCTCAGCAGGAGAGGAAGTGCTGGGAGAAGGCATAGGTATGGAATGAGACTTGTCTCAGTTTTCTTTGGGATCTAACAGCATCTACTTTGTTAATTTCAAACAAAACCATGTGTAGTTCATCATACCATACTTAATTACTATGCTGAGCCCCAGTAAAACGATCTGCAACTCTCGACAGCTCTTATACCCATATATATCAAGGAGGCAAAAAAATGATATTTAGGGGCTGTGAAAAAAACTAATACCAATAAAATTCTACAAAAATTTGAAGACAAATAAATAACTAAATACACACATGCATGCATATATATGCATGCATCATACATACATAGTACATACATACACATGCATAATGCATACATACATATATGCATGCATACATAAGGCAGTTAGTAAAACCACAAGAGCGGCTGCAATCCTAACACTGCAGAAGCAAAGACAGGATTGTCAGGAGTTTGACTACAGAAGGGGTTTTCCTCTCTCTCTCTCTCTCTCTCTCTCTCTCTATTTTATGTTTCTTTTCTCTTTCTTGTTCAGCTGTACCTCCTTGCAATTTAGGATTATATGACCTCAGTGTGTTGACTTGATGTGAAAGGCACAGTTTTCCCTTTAAAAAGAATAGAGAAAATTCATTCTGCAACCACAGTTAAGAGTGGTCCAGGAACCCAGTTTTAGTTTATGTCAAATTCTACATACATGTGGAAGCAGTTTCATAGTTTGTCAGAACCAAGGGTCATAAATCACAGTCAGTTTAAAATGCGTTTTAAACTGTGGATACAAGGGAGAGGCAATAACAACAAGATAGGGAAAGGCTTCTATAAGCATAAAAAGCTATCTGATACATTCTTTGGGGTTGGTGGGAGCTAAGGCTTTGCTTTGGTTATTACATTCAAAAGCCTTTTATCTATTAGTCACAGAATGCTAGCTCCAAAACAGAGGAGGGCCAGGAATGGCTATGGAGGGACTAAGCTAGTCTGTGATAAGGAAATTAGCCTCTGGCAACACTCCAATCTCTTCATTTCAATGTAGTTTTAATCAATAAATCAGTCTTTGTAGACACAGATTCTTTCCAGGAATTCTCATTCAGAATCTCCATCAGACACACAGGCAGACAGACAGACAGACAGACAGACAGACAGACACACACACACACACACACACACTCACACACACACATGCACACAAACATCATGGAAAGTGGAAAAAGGTCACAAGATGCAACCTGAGCTCCACACTATTTGATATAACCCACCTTCATCACAGGTGGCCTCTGGGAAGGGTTATAGTCGATAGGCCAGGGGAGAGTAGAAAAGATCAGTTTCCAAGGGCATGCTTTTGGAAGTCCCACACACTCATAGGGGAGGAAGCCTGCAGTAAATCCTGGTGTGATTGTGGGACCTTAAAGGGTAGAGGTTGCATTTGTTCCTCTTTTACTATCCCAGAAGGGAACTTTAGCAACATATTTACTCTTAGAATGTTAGAAAACATGCAGTATATAGATACAAGTTTGTTGCAGGGGAGTGAGCCGCTTGTTCTTCCTGGCTGTCCGGCTAGCTTACACCTGAAATAATCACACAGAAAGTGTATTAATTAAATCACTGCTTGTCCCATTAGTTCTAACTTCATATTGGCTACTCTTACATCTTAATTTAACGCATCTCCATTAATCTGTGCATCACAACGAGGTTATGGCCTACTAGCAAAGTTTCAGCATGTTTACCTCTGGCAGTGGTGACTTCATTTTGTTCCCTGACTCCACTCTTCTTACTCCCATCATTCAGTTCCATCTTCTCCACCTAAGTTCTGTCCTATCAACAGGCCAAGGCAGTTTCTTTATTCATTAATGCTAATCACAGAACACAGAGGGGAATCCCAAATCACAAGTTATTTTGAATGAAGTGCTTTGAGAAATTAGTGTGGATGTAGGAGGTCAGAGAAACACTTCCATACTTCCCTGTTTGAAAAATTTAGAGTATGGTAAACATAAGCTACAAGAAGCAACCTATGAAAGTAGACTAAGATCCATAATGCAATACACTGCCTATATACTATTTCTTTTCCAAATATTTCCTAGTTTCCTGGTGTAAGAAATGCAAAATGGCAAGTGTGGATAATACTAACCAACAATATGGCACACAAGAAGGGTCCTGCATAGAGATTTAAGTCTAGAGCCTCAGAAATGTATTTATTAAAAGATAAAGGATACCCATGAAGATTTTCTACCAGTCAGTCTAGATTTGAGACAGAACCCTATATAAGCAGATGTGTTAAAATAACCAAAGGCTCCAGGTAAAATATCACAAGCTACTTTCTCTCACAGGCAATGTTTGACTTTGCTGACAAATATAAGAAATTAAAAATATGTTATTATTTTATTTTTTAAAACCATGCATAACTAGATATTGGAAATTTTAAAATTAGGATAAGAAAAGCACTGTTTAAAATTTTTTGTTGGAGATTCAGATCTTTATTTAATAGAAGTTCATAGGTGACACCCTGTGCTGTAACAGTTTCCTTCAAATTGAAACATTATATCCTGCGGTGAAGCTCCTTAACCAAGGAATCTAAAGAACTCAAGATAGCTTTAGGAATTCAGTGAAACTGAGCAGATTTACTATACCACACTTTCTCAGAGTAAGAAATAAGAGCTGTAATGAAGAATGACAGACAAGCAAAACGGCAAAGATTTTGAGACAAGACCTGCCACCTGAAAGCAGCAGAAGCCAGCAAGGGTGTCTTCAAGATGGTTAGAAGAACGGAACTCCCTGAAAAGGACAGTGTCCCACCTGTTGATCTGCCTGCAGGCTGTGCAGAGTACTCCAGGTTCCTGCTTTGTGAGCTGTAACTCATGCTGGCATGGGCTTTGGGGAGCTGTCTGTGAGTCATTTCTGTTTCTGTAAGAAACACCTTCAACCATATTCCTGTAAGTAACGCCAATAACATTCTTTGATTCATCAAGTGGATTTTGCTGGTGTCTTTACTTTGGTCTGTCTTGGGTTTCCAATTTCATGTGAGCAGAGATGTGTGTCGCACCTCTCCAGGAAAATATTTGTCACGCAACAGCTGATGGATGGAGTATATGACTATGCATAAAAGAATGAAACTATATAGCTTAATAACAATCCTTCACTCAAGAATAACTGTACCTGAGTACATTCTGTCAATAAGTAAAAAGCTAAGTAAAATAGATCATTTAAATCCACTTGAAACCTGATCAATAATTAATTGTTAAAGACTTAAGCTCCAAGAAAGTGCTGAGGTAACTATTTACCTTCTACTTTTTGTAGAAAATAAGATTTGAATGCAGGGAAATCTTATAAGTTATGCTCTATGGAAAAGGACATTCTGCACTTTTGAAGTCTCCATTGAAATCTTCTGATTTCCATGAAGACCACCACTCATATTAGGACAGATACTGTAACTGAGAACTGACCTGCTTCTCACTCTCCTTACTCACCAGTCCCCAGAGAACAGGATCCTCTCAAAGAGACTGAGAAGAAAATCTACATTAGGAGTTTACAGTGTATCACATTTTGGTTTATAGAGCAAAATCAAGAACTGAAGACATGTGAAAAATATTATATACTCAGCTTTGGTTCCTGAAAAACATGAAGTGTGACTTTTTTATTAATATTCTCAACAGTATACTTTTGCTGGATAATACTACAGATGGACACAGTACATCTGAACTGAGGAGTAACTGCTGCCAAACACAGCACAGAAAGGAAAAGGAAGGTTAAATATATAAAATTTTCTGTATTCTTGTTTCTTTTAAAAATATTCTAATTTTTAATTTAAATCATTTATATATGTCTCAATGTGGGTTTCAATAATTGAACATTGGACAGTGGAAAGAACCATATGCACAGTTGATTGCTGAGCCCTCTCTCTACCCCTTCAATATTTTTGTTTCTGTAAAAACTTTAAAGTATATATGCATATTGACTAATATGTATATAGATATATGTATATAGAGATATGTTGATTTGAAACAAAAAGTACCATTTTCATTGAATCTCCAATGAAATTTGCTATTTAACTACTAATACACAGACTTGTATTTCTATATTATTTCCTTATCCAAATAGTTACTACTTTTAATATCAAATGGAAATATCCTCAAATATTTTATAAAGCAAGTGAATACAAAATAACAATAACAGAAAGGAATAGGAGATTAAAATTTAGCCATTAAGTAGTCCTTTCCATCTATCAAAGATTCCACCATGCATATCTTCAAGATCTTCAAGTTCATCATCTCAGTGATAAAATGCACGTCTAGCAGAAACTGTGGTATAGCTTTAGAGTTTAGAATGTAGAGTGAGGATAATCAGGTCAAATGTGACTTTATGCTCCACTTACAACTCATACTCAACCACAGACTGGTCCTTTCCAGCACTAAAATAGTTACGCTAATATTTACATTCATATATTCCGACTGTTACAAAGTTTTGAAAAGTCATGTGTGGGAAAATGACTGAAAGTCTTTATCACTTTGATGGAAAAAAGAAAGATGTTGAACCTAATTTTAAATAGTATATTTAAACATATTAACACAAAATTAACCAAATAATATAATAAGCTTTTGTTTGTATAGAAATATTTGTTCATACATAGAAAAGACTTGCTAGTATTTTCAAAGAGAAAAGGGACTCATTAAAATAATAATAAAAATGTGCACACTGACAACAACCTTCAACAGCCAAGACCATGTCTTCATATAGAGTGAAAAATCAACGAAAGACAACCTATGATTTTCCTCTGGTCACCTTGTCAGTAAAGGTTTCTAAATGTGCATGTCATTTAAATTAACTTATTAGGACAAATTTTGCAGATCTACAGATGCAGTTTTCAACCTAAACCAACAATTCTATATATCAATGATGATACACTGCAATTTCTCATCAACAAGAGTAGCATGTCATACCTGATGGTACCTGGCAAGTGCTAACCATTTTGACCAAGCACAAGAAATGCAAAAGACAAGAATATACCATTATACCATGAGACTTTCTGTTTATACTATTCTAAAATTCTGTACATATTCCTTTGACCATAATACACATTCACATTAATATTCTAATGTAGAAGGATGCTATATGCATGTATATCACAGGTATTTGCTTCTATTTACTCCTTTTTATGGCAAAATAACACACACAGTATGCATTTTTACCTATATGTCTATCTTCGCTACATCATAGATTCTTTGATGAATAATTAAATTACTCTCTCCTGCCTCCAGTTCTACCTAACACAAGCTTCACAGCATTTGAGAACTAGCAGAAAGAAATTGTTCTGTTGCCGATTACATCTGAGTCACCTATGATAAGCTAAGGTGTAACTCATTTTATGAAAAAGATGTTTTCATGAATTTCTATGTCAACTCTAATTCTGGTTTTTATGCATTACTGTTTTGTAAAATTAGACTTGTCAATATATTTTGTCTTTGTGCCACAAGGAAATAAATTACAAGCTACATTTCTGTTGACCTTTTTAAATCAGATTTTAACCATATGGCAAAATCCTAATATATGCCCTTAAAATAGATCAAGGATCAGGTCCAGTTCATTTATGAAATACCCATATATTTTCCCAGGCAAGTAGCTATTATAAGCCAAATATTTTTTCAGTAGTTTCAACTGAAGGCAGAATTTTAATCCTGTGGTCTTATCATGAGCTGCTTTTGGTTATCATAACTTATGGTGGGATTGAATGGGTTATTACACCACATGGTGTCCCCTTTGCACAGAACATTCTCAAAGTAAATAATTACCCAGGAAAAATGTTAGCAATGTTTAGGGTCAGAAGCCCTATCCTGAAAGAATAGCACAATAAAATACCAACACTTCCAATGTTAATCCAAAATGACCTTTGAAAAATATATCTGTTTAGTAGGCAAAAGGATCCAGGAAAATGATAGTAGCCAAGAGGAAGAGGAGCAGCTACCATGATACACATTGTCTTCTATAGAGGCTTTCTCAGTCATCATGGGGAACCATAAATTTTTGGGTGGAAAGATGTTTCAGCAGTTAAGAGCATTAGCTGCTCTTCCAGAAGCCTGGTTTGGATTCACAACACACATGTGTCAGCTCACAGCCATCTCTAATACCAATTCCAGGAAATACAATGATATGTCTGGCTTCAACAGGTATGGCACACATGTGGTACATAGACATACATGCAGGAGAAACACCCATTTTCATAAATTAGTAATAAAATATTTAAAAGGATGATATACAATTATCATTGCTCCTTAAATGAGAAGAATGTGGCTTTAAATTAATCATTTTATTTTCACTCAATTTTCAAAGGTGAGTACAGGATTTAATTCACAGCCCCTGAAACCAAGATCAAACTCTCTTGATCATCCACCAAGTGTCTTCATAATGACCCAAAAGTCACTTTATATTTAAATTGATGGTGAGTCTTTTGGTCTGTGTTGCTCAGGCTGGCTTTGGACCCATATCCCTAGGAATGCCGGAATAATGGAAGTGAGCAACCTTAATTAGCTGAAGGAAAAGCTGCTCTTTGAAAGAAATATTTAAATGAAAAAGGAAACATATTTCCTAAAATCTACAGAAACCCTCAGCGACTAGTCTCTACTTGAAAATTTTATTTCAGAAAATCAATAAAAGTTAAAGCACAAAGCAGATGTCACTAAATCATTATTAATTCATTTATTGAGATCCTCAATCTCACTTTAGCAATTGTACTTGAAATGTCTAAAAAAACTGACAAATTCAACTATGTGTAGAACATAACAGAAAAAGGAAAACGAAAATGGAAAGCATGTGGCTTTGGTTAGCATCAAAAGAATACAGGCAAGTAGTAGAGAGGAAAGCTCATTACATTACCCACAGCCCTGGACATGTTACGTGCTCTCAAAATCCATTCAGAGAAAGTTAAAACCCGTCAACTGGAAGACGTACTAGTTTTCCACAACTGTCATTAAAAAATAGCATAGAGTGCATGTCTGAAACAACAGAAAGTTGTTTCTCACAGATTTGGGGACTGTAAACCCAACATCACAAACTGAGTAGGTGTGATTTCTAAGACACTAACATTAAGACATCAATACCTGAGGCAACATAATTTTACCCAAAATATGTGGGTTAATGAATTCTAAAAGGGGCATAATCTACCTAGAACATTTTCTTGGGGACTCAACTCTATAAGACAGCGGATCTAGAATGAAATCTTGGCATCCCATAATGCTTGCACAGGGAGCAAGTCTAAAGGGAACTGTGTATATTAAAGACCTAAGCTGAGATCTACTTGTATCTACCTTAGAGTGCCTTGTGGAGTGTCCATCACAGTCCTACAGTATTATCTGTTATTAGACAGGAAAACAAGATCGTTAGACAAAGAACTTCATCTTCAGTGGTGTAATGTCCTAACAGCCAGTGCACGAGGAATCCTCAGAATGGGGAGAGGACAGACCAAGTACTACTTTGCTTTCAAGATTGTTTTTTTATGTATATCTTTTGACTTTTAATTTTTTCAGTACCTTATTTTTATTATTATTATTAAAAATTTCCACCTCCTCCCCTCCTCCCATTTCC
>LOJH01059569.1:0-11245 GCA_001685095.1 Ellobius talpinus
CTGCAGACATATACACACACAGAGAATATTGTATACATAATAAATAAATAAATATTTTTAAAAAAATGAATGATGAACTCTGTTTCCTTATCACTTTCTTTGCCAAATGTCAAGGTCCAGCTACGGGATTTGCATGTTCGAGGTTAGGGGCATGTGGATTAGAAATATTAGGCAGAAGTAACAGATGCGAAAGAAAAGGACAGAGACACAGAATAGAGTTGGGTGAGCAGTTCAATGAATACTGAATTCAGCCGTGTTTATTTTCCATATGATTATTGCCCCAATCCAAAAAGGGGGGTGTGAGAAGGCAAAAGACTGCTTTAACATGATGCAAAGAACAAACAGAGCAATTACCTCTTCAATACCTGAAGCATCAAGCAACTATATCCTGAGTTAAATATTCTTTTATTTAGGCAGGACTTGCAGCCACCACACCTTAGGTCAAGCATCCTGTAAGCAGACACTCTCTGGGTCAAACCTCTTGTCATAGCCTTGAAGGAGCAGGAAGAGGCCTGATTTCTCTGACCTTTGGTCAAGGAGGAACAGATCTACCTCTGTGGGTCATCTTAATGCCCAAAACACCAAGTAACCATACCCTAGGACAAGATAACTTGTTAGTAGTCACACCTTAAGTCAAACATCTTGTCTGTAACCTTGAAGGAGCAAGAATAGACCAGAAATCTCTGACCTCCAGTCAAGGTGGAGCAGACCCACTCCTGCGGGCTCCCACAACCAAAGTACTTCTGAGAGCTGCTGCAGTGAGCAGTGGATGGGTGGATGTGGAAGCTGCTGCCTCAGCCAATGAAGTCCATCTAAATGTCTTTCAGCCCTAACCATATAGTATAATCTCTCCCACCCGTAAAGACTCTAAATCATACAGAACAGATTCTCCCACTCCTGAAGAGTCCAAGTCACACAGTATAGACTCTCCTGCTCCTGAAGAGAAAACTGCACAGTATAGACTCTACCATTCCTGAGGATCTCATTTGATTTAAGGACTGTTATATCTTCTTTCAAAGACAAAGTTAGAGTTAAACACCAATATAGGAGCTGGGGAGAAGACTCAGTAGGTAAAGAGCTTGCCATGCAACCATGAGGACCTCTGTCTGAAAACCCACAACCCATGCAAAACTAGGGTCACAATGCATGTCTATAAAATCCCAGCAGGCTAGGTGGAGATTGAAGAATCCCCTGAAGCTCAAGGGCTGATAGCCTGGCATGCAGTAGGTAGTGATAACAAGCATCGAACAAGGTGGAAAGAGAGAAGCAATATCTGAGATTGTTCTCTGACCTTTGCAAGTGTGTGACTGTACTTATCCCCCTGATACCAGCTCTGTAGTGGTCCTGTGATGCTGGCATAACAAAATCAATTTCATTATTCCCACACTCACCAATGAAAAAGCCTGCATTTTGAAAAGTAAACAGTACACCCGATTTTCATGCTTTCAGAGTAGTTTCTGTCTGGGTCTTATTTTTTTTAATAAAATTGAGCCATAAAATGCAAACAAAGCTGAATGGTGATGGCTCACTTCCAGCACTTGGGAGGCAGAGACAGCTGATCACTCTGAGTTCAAGGCCATACTGGTCTTCAGAGTGAGTTCCAGGACAGCCAGGGCTACACAGAGAAACCCTGTCTGGAAAAAAAAATCAAACAAAAGGAACATAATAAAAATGGCAATCTGGTTCTAAATGAACCTAATTGTCTTCCCAGTCCACACTATTTCCCAGACATAGCCCTGCCTTCCTTAGGGTTGTGTAAACAAGGAAAGAGTGTGTTTTATGAAGGTGTCAGAATCTGTTTTGTCTTAAAGGGACAAAATACCATAAATTGGTTAATGTACCATGAGCATACACTTATAGGCTAACAGTTTTAAAATGTTGCAAGTCCAAAGTTGAGGGCCTAGCATCTGGTTAGACCTTCTATGACTTTATAAGAAGAAATTTAGACTGTCAATGTCCCAATGACTTTTCCTCAAGTGAGTCTGTGCTGTCAACCCCAAAAGTGATAATATTTGTGAAAAATTTGTAACATATATTTAAAAATTACCCAAATAAGCCAGAAACTATATCTCGAGTCACTGGTAAAACGACCAACTGGTGAGTATCACTAGGGAATGGGCATTTGGGCTAGATTTTTTCTTACTATTTACAGAATATTTTTCTGTAAGAGAACATAATACATATTCACACATATACACATCAGCATGTGTGTATTGTCTTGTACTACCTACAGGTCCAAACCCATGTCAGTCTGAGGGAGTTACCCATCTTCTCCAAAGCCTGTGATCTTGCCTCTATCCCATCTCCCTGGCAAGGGATGCCCACACCCTCCAGGATGGGCCTGTGTCACTTATCAGATTGTTGACCTGAGAAGCAATTTTTTGAACCATGGCTACAAAAGATGTCCCCTAGGCTGCAAAATCACAGCTGAGACTTACTGGGCCCTTGACAGAGGGCATATGACAGAGGCAGACAAATCCTGAGGAGGGGCTGTGGATACCCTCATTCCAGCACTAAGTCTACAGATGAGAAAACTGAGCTCAATGAGTAAGTATTTGGAGGCACACACTGATTTAATAGTCAGTGATGGGTGAGGATTGAGCATTCTGATTTCCAGTCTTAGACTCCATGCACCCTTCCCATCTTCTTGTACCCCCTTCCTCAGCCTAAGTTCATGCATCCTTAGGTATTCCATGTCCCTTTCTTAGCAGGGAACCTGTTAATGCAGAGATGAGAGTCCCATGGGGGCATTAGAGATGGGTGCCCTCTTCTCTGAGGTCTCACTATATTTCCACCTGCTCTCAAGGACACACATTTTGCAGTAGGCTGGGACCAGGGAAGGATGTTGTTCCAAAGTGACCATGCCTCACTGTGACTGAGGGCTGTGCCTGAGAAAGAGGTTGTGTGGTCCTGACTATATTCCCACTCCCTCTCTGGACTCCATGTATGTAAGGAGAGTAGGCAGATAAACCCAGAGAGATACCAGTAATCATATCACCCTGAAGTCCACATGACTGAAGAGACCTAAAGGTCACTAGGGATCTGAACAAGGTACACTGGGAGTTATTCAAGGGCTGGGCTATATTCTAAGTGAGTCTAGAGAGTGTCTCAGATGTCTGTTACCTGCAACCATCCTTACAGACACCAGCATTATCCTCCAGGTATCGAGGGGCAGGATAGAACCAATGATAGATGCCAGTGTTGTGCCCTTACAAGAGCCTTTGGGGTCCAGCCCTAAGACCCTCTTGAGGGTTCAGATAGGATGCTACAATAAGCAAAAGGGATTTTTTCCTAGTTTATATGAGGGTGAATGAAAAAAATTCTCACTGGGTCCTTTTCCAAGTCATTCTTTTTATTCTTATATTTCTATTGTAATTCTCCAGTCCTAATTCTAATTTCTCTTTGCTTCTTCTCTTAAAACTTCTTTTCTTGTAGCTTAAAAACTCTCTTTCAGGAAGCTTGAACCTATAAAAAAAATTTCAAGTGTTACCTCTCATTAGTCAAAAGCACATTCCTAGGGCAAGTGATATGTAGCTGAGTCATTTGCTATGGCAACATAAGGCTCCAAATTTACAGGTGTAAGAGCATGACCAGACTGGGGGGGGACACGGTGACCAGTGAGACGCTTTGAGACATAGGTCTATTGTCAACTGACTAGCAAGCAAAGAATTGGCATCCTTTTTCTTAGGGTGCTTTGTGTTGCCACGTTGGTGGAACATCTGTGACTCTTACCTTGTGCATAGTTTTGAAATTCTAAACTTATGAACTATTACAAAAAGCCTTTAGTCTAGTTTTATTGGGGACCTCTGAGTGCCAGCCTCAGTCTCTCCTCAGGGTCCAAAAGATGACTTACAACAAGAGTGGGACTTAGATCTGAGGTCAAAAAGAATTCTCCACCATGTACTTTTCTGTGTCAGTTTCTTTATTCCATCTCCTACTAAGTTTTCACTATATACACACAAAAAAAAACAAGGGAATTCTCTGAGCTTGAATCTTCTCAGGGTCAAAAGGTAGATAAGAGCTGTCCCAGGTACACTATAGGCATCTTTATTGCCCTAGGGAGGTGTGGCCAGAAAAGATGCCTAGGCAGCACCTAGGAGGCTTCTAAATTATAAAACGGGGAGAAGGGGAATTTGTATGTTAAACTGCATTTTTAAATGTGGCAATTTAAACTAGAAGTTTGTAATTTAAAAAAATGTAGATAAAGGGGAGGAAATGCGGCAGCTCTGTGCTGTCTGAGCCCTTCCTCTAGCGCCTGCAGAGGCTGGGAAAGGTGTTTATGGTGGCCATGGCGACCAGTGTAAGCTGCTGAAGGGAAACGTGTTGTGTTTGATTTACATTAGCATTTTCGTCAGTGCAGATCTGAAAATTATATCTATTACCCTATGTGTTTAGGACAAGAGGGATTTATGGCACTATAATACAAAATTCATGATCTTACAAAATCTAGTGCACCTAAGTCAAATGGAGGCACTTGGCCTCCATGCCATCCATGTGAAAGGGGTTTAAGAGCTTTTGTAGGGTAAAGCAGGGGGATTAACTGAGGTTACCACTTTTCCTAAGTCAGCTGTAGGAGAATTTAGGACACCAGTCTCTTTATCAAGAAGGACTAAATCAAACAAGGCAGGACTGGGATGTACCATCCCTATCAAGGTGTGGAAAGTGAGCCATATGAAGACTCCTCTCCTCAACAAATGTCCTGCCAAGTAGAAGATAATTGCAGGGAGCTGGCTAATGAGTTTGTCTCAGGGACTGAAGTGGAGATTAGACTGTGGGAACCAAGGTTATTGACTGCATGACTGAGTTTCCCACTGGAGATACCTCAGAGCAGTGGGGATAACCCAATATACCAGTACATGGGAAAAAGTTGTGCCCACTTTTCCACTCTGCAGAATCTTGCAGCAAGGCAGAGTGCTTTGGCTTCATAAGAAATCTACTGCGAGAATCAGTTGATATGCAAAAGGTGTTAGGCCCAGCACTGTGCCTTGCAACCTGGGTTTGTCTCCATCTGAACACCTTCTTCTGGTGGGTCAGCCTTCTACCTTATTAGCTGAAATCTCACTGTGTGATTCCTGCAGACCTCAGCATAGTTTGAACTTGCTCTGAAATGAAAGTGAGTTAACTGTATGCAGTTAGTCTAGGCAAAAGGAACAAGCAGGCTTTTAAGTGTCTACAGTAGTCAGGAGACAAATATAGTTAAACAAAAAAATCTATTAAATTGATTAAAATGATTCACAGGGTTGAATGAGATATGTGTTTGCCTGGAGCTCCACCTCAGCTCCTCCTCACTACAAACCCTGCCCAGTCTTAGACAGCCCTAAGTGGAGGCTCCTCCCTTGGAGATTCCCAGGAATACTCCTGCAGGATATTTATACAGTCTCTTAAGGAAAAGCCATGTGATTTTTCTGGTTCCTCTCTGGGGGCCAGGAGACCCCTGGGAGCATTTTACTCATAAACCTGGACTTTTAATTATTTTGGTTTGGATTGATTGGCTGCATTAGCGGGGAGTCTTAATATCAGGGTATAGAAACATTCCATCTGGTGTGTTTGGCTGGGAGGGGCTGATTGTCCCCCAGCCCCTCTGTCAAACTAGGTTGGCTCTCAGCCCTGAAAGGTGCCCTTTCCAAGTCACTGCCTTAGAGGCCTAGGATCTCCTTGTAAAGTGGTGGCTGCACCAGGGCCCAAACATGTTTCTGGAGCAAAGGCAGCCTTTGTTCCCCGGATCCTGCTGTAGGAAATCCTTCAGTCAGTAGCCTTTAAGTTACCTGCCCAATTGGGCATGGCCTCTTATACTATAAATGCTGTGGAAAGCACGTGCTTGCTCTCTCTTTCGGCTGCTGTTCCCTGTTTGAGCAGAGGACAGTGATCTGTGAGTCTACTCCTAAATAAATAACCTTTTATTATACTCAATTCTGAGCTAGTGTGGGATTTCATTTTAGCAACTGTCTTCATCTGGCACCCAACATGGACAGAGCAGTTTGTGCTGCAGTTTTGAAACCACAGCTAAACTTTGGTTTTTAGTGTCTAGAATTCCTTTCCAAGCCCTCTCAGGTTTTATGTGAATTTANACTGTATTAATTAAATCACTGCTTGTCCTATTAGCTCTAGTTTCTTATTGGCTAACTCTTACATCTTAATGTAACCCATTTCTATTAATCTGTGTATGACCATGTGGCTGTGGTTTACTGGCAAGGTTCCAGCTCATCTATTTCTGGCAGCTACTAAATGGTGTCTCACTGACTTTGCCTTCTTTCTCCCAGCATTCAGTTTAGTTTTCCAAGCCTACTTCTATTCTGCCCTGCACAGGCCTAAGATAGTTTATTAACTATTCACAGCATACAGAGGGGAATCCCATATCAGGACCCCTTCTGTAGGAAATGTCCTACTCAAGGGTACACCCCACACACACACCCTTTTTGACCCAAAGTCTACAGTTCTGGACACAATACATTAGACTTTGGGTTCCAGTATGGTCCTGTGAAATGGGCAGCTGTGGGTCAAAGCCAGACCCCTAAAATCCTTTGGGTGTCTTTTATAAACTCTATTAAAATTGGGGCTATCGACACCATATGTCCTGAAAGTCTAATTTCTCTGTGCACTAAGGCCTGGCTACTATATGTACTTGATAATCAGTCAAGATGGCCACCAGAGGGAACTTCTGAATTCACCATCCTCCATGACCTAAAAGTTTTGTGTGTGTGTGGACAATTGGACAGGATTGCCGTATGTCCATGGTTTCTGGGTATTGCCCTTCTCTCTGTAACCAGTGTCCCATGGCACTGATCTTATTGGCTAGGGTCACAGTGCCTCCATATTCCTGCCTATCTGGAAATTGGGACCCAGAAAATCCTGCTCTGACCATTCTGCTCGCCCCCCGAACTCTGCCTACCCATCCCCCTCCTATGGGGACACAGGTTCCATTCAGTGGCCAACAATCCTCACAGTCCTCCCCCTACCCAGTCCTCCTTTCTGCAACAAAGGTCCAGGAGCAACTTCCTCCTCCTTACCCACCTTCCTCTCCTGCTTTCCCTCCTACTGCCCCTCCCTATCATTCCATGCCATGACCTACATCATTCATCTTTCCACACACTGGCCTAATCCCCCTAAATCCTCGCCAGACTCCTGCCTTCCTCTGCCTTCTCTGAGAGGTAACTGGAGCCACTGGAATTGTTTGAGTCCATGTTCTTTTCTCCCTTCAGGCCCTCTCACAAGTAGAAAAGCAGTTAGGTTCCTTCTCTGCTAATGCTTCTGTTTATATCAAAAAATTTCGTTATCTGTTCCAAGTCTATGATCTAACATGGCATGACCTTTATGTTATCCAAGACTCCACTCTCACTCCTGAGGAGCAAGATCAAGTTGAGATAAGAGCAGATAGTCTGCAGATTAGACCCGCCTAATGGATAATACAGTACCTGTGTGTGACCTGGAGATACCAGCTACAGAGTCCTACTGGGACTATCAACCAGGTCAGAACAGCTGGCAGGAGCAGAACTTCATGGTCCACTTCCTCCTTCAGGGTATGGAGATGGTCTTGGAAAAGTTGCTAATTTTGATAAGCTCCAAGAGATTATCCAACAAGCTGAAGAAAATCTGACCATTTTTCTAAATCAGTCACAAGAGACCGTGATTCAATTTATTTGCCTTGACCCAGCTTCGCTGGTGGGATCCACGGTCCTGGCCACCCATTTCATTTCTCAGTCAGTGCCAGATATTAGAAAGAAATTTACAGAGGCTGAGGAGGGTCCTTAAACCCCATACAGGAATTGGTAAAGATGGCCTTTAATGTCTTTAAAGCCTGAGAGGTTGTGGCAAAGTCTTCCCAACAGGCTAGGCTGCAACAGAAGGCAGCTGCCCTCAGGCCACTGGTGACCCCACAACATGAACAGGGGAAGTCCATGAGGTTCCATCCCACCAGAGCTCAGCCCAAGTTAGCTCCACCAGGAGTCTGCTACAAATGTAGTTGGGAAGGCCATTGGTCACAGTATTGTCCTGACTCCTGGCTGCTGATGAGGCCAGGCTGTCAGTTGACAGCCTTGGCACTGGAAAATGGAATGCCCCCAAGGAGGCTTGTCCTCTATGCCATGCCACAGAGTTCCAGTCGCACTGATACCCGCATCTGAGACTCGTCCACACAAAATACTCAGTTACCTCTTAACTCTGGTTGACACTTTTACAGGATGGATAGGAATATTTCCTACCAGGAGGACAGCAGATGTGGTGGCTCAGACATTCCTGGACCATGTCATCCCTCGGGCTGGTGTGCCACACACCATAAAAATGGACCATGAGCCAGCTTTCACTTCCAGGGTCATGAAGCTTGTGTCGGAAGCTCTCAACATTTCCTCAAAGCTCCACATTCCCTACAATCTACAATCCTCCATAAAGGTTGAGAAGGCCAATTAATTCATCAAGCAACAGCTCATCAAGCTCTCCATGGGACTCAGGTTATCTTGCCCCTTCCCCAGCCCCATTTTCCCATTGCCCTTGCCTGCCTCTGGGCAACCCCATACTCTCCTACAGGCCTAAGCCCTTCTGAGATCCTTTACAGAAGGCTCTTCCTCCTCACTTACCACCTCCTGGCCTAAATTTCTCCACTGGCCGGGTTCCGTCCCTACCTCTCGCTTCTGACACATACTGACAGCTTTCTCCCTGCCCCCATGCCAATGGATCCAACTGCCCCTGAACCTGTCCCACTCTCCCTGGGGGACAGAGGTCTCCTCAAACAGCTATCTCCTAAATCTCTTGAGCCCCGATGAACAGGACCCCACACTGTGATCCTCACGTGACCCCTTCAACTGCCAAACTCCTGGGACATCAGTGCTTGTACCATCTCTCCAGGCTCAAGTGCGCACTGGGATCTTCCACCCTCTGGTTCTCCAAGATGTCCCCATAAAGGGCCTGTCTGCTCTTCTGCCTTGCTCATTCATCTTTGTCAGTACAATGGGACACATCTCTGTTCCATTCTTGCTGACAATCTTCACTCTTCCCATGGCTAGCCCTGCTCATAGGGCCAATATTAATAATCTACATTTTTCCTAGTAACTTGGCTTCTCAACTCCCTCAAGAACAGATGCTTGAAGTCTCCAGGATGGCAGCTGACTGAATGCTTCTTCAACATACATCCCACTGAGCATGAGCCCACCAACAAAGCAGTTGACTCCCTGACCCCCTCTCCACATCATCCCATACCTGCAGGAAGTAGACATGAACCCAGAGCCCATAGACCCAGTGTCTGTGATGTTCAGGTGGAGCTCTGCCTCATCCCCACCACTCCAAAATCTGCCCAATCTCAGAAAGCTTAAAAATAGTGGCTCCTCCCCCAGAGATGGATGCATGGATACCTGCAGGATATTTAAATGACCTTTTAAGGAAAGGCCATGTGGTTTTCCGGTTCCTTCTTCCTACCTGGGGTTGGGAAACCATCCAGGAACACATTACTTATTAAACCTGGATTTTTCTTAATTTGGCTCAGTTTGATTAGCTGTGTCGGTGGAAAGACTTAATATCATGGTACAGAAACTTTTCTCTATGGTCTGCAAGATTTTCCATAACATCCGTACCTGTCATATCAGGTAATTTTTTGTAAAAGTTTCATTAATTTCTTGCTGTAAATCATACATCATCTGAGAAGAATTAGGGTGACCCATGAAATTCATCTTAACCTTTCCCAAGCATATTTGCTTTCATTAAACTTTAAAGGTGTAATGCAACAGGATGTAACATTCCAATTGTTTAGTTGGAAGAATCACCCCAGTCCCCTGGCACTCCTACACCCAAATAGTCTAGAATGTTTGGTTTGGGGCTTCACCCCAGCCCTTGACATCCATATATCCAAGGAAATTCATTAACTATTTCACTATCTTTTTTATTTTGTTCAGTCCAAAATTCTGTTGAATGTTTATGCTAGTCTCTAACGCACTCAGCAGTTTGAATTTCGTGAACTGCAGCAGTAGCAGTCAGTTCAATTATTCCCAGCATAACAGCGAATCTGTTATTCAACATGTTCTTAATAATCTTTCAGTGAGCTTCTATATCAGGATCATCACAGGTGAATCTGGCCATGGCCTTGACAACTTCACTGGTATCCAGATTGCTGGCCTTGCTCTAAGAATGTATAAATTTTCAGAGGTTAAATTGAAAGACAGACTAGAAAGGTTATATTTAGACACTGAATTCTATTTTCCCATACAAATAGGAATTCCTTGTATTCCCACAGTATAATTTTTAATCTCTTTATCCAAGTCCACTGCCTGATTAGGACCTCGATTGTCATAAGGACCAAGTAGCTAAGGAGATTCATTAACCACCACTGGAATATCCTCATCTACCCAACATAATGATAAGTTAATTGGAGGATTGGGAATACAACTATGATAAATCCCACTGACAGCACAGCAAGGAATAAAGTTGTAGCCTTCAGAGGTTTCTGGGTCATTTGAATTATGGCCTCCCTCTTTGTCACAGGAACTCTTAAGCTCTCCTCAGGTGGGAGGATTAGTTGTCTGCTTCAAAGGTCTCCTGTGTCTTTCTTTCTCAGAGGCATCTGAGCAGCTGAAGCATCTAAGAGACTTCTCTTGCTCATGTCAGATTTTTGTCATAATTTAATCTCCTTTGGAAACATAAGCATACCCTCAATGCTAACTTAACATTTTTCCTGAATTATTTGGATTCTAAAACATTTATAATACTTAGGCTGTCTCAATTCAGAAGTTCGTCCATAACCCAGTGTTTTTCAGCAGCTATTACTCCTGTTTCATTAGCATTTAAAAAATTTATAGTTAGTAAGGCTTTATGCAGTCTATCCCTGAGGGTCCTCATATCCCCCTTATGTTTAACAAGCATCTCCTTTAGACTTCAACTAACTCTTTCTTTCAACAATTGCTTGCTCTGTAGGATTATATGATATTTGTGTAATGTGTTTTATGTTGTAACACACACAAAAAATTTTGTTTCATTTTACTAGAAACACTGAGGCATTATCAGTTTTAATTTGTATCGGTATTGTCATCATAGACATTGCTTCCAATAAATGTGTAATTACAGAATGAACCTTTTCATACTCAAGGAAGATGCCCATTGAAATCCAGAGTATGTATCAATGGTATAATTCTAACATTCTGTATTAGCATGCTCAAATGCCAAAGACTCAATTAAAACCTGTCTAACATTGAAAGACCCCTCCACCAAAATTGGTGATTGAGATGGGAAACTTACAAATTGCAGCTAGAGCCAAATTGGCCAATGC
>LOJH01059570.1:0-10361 GCA_001685095.1 Ellobius talpinus
CCTCTGCCTCCCAAGTGCTGGGATTAAAGGCGTGTGCCACCACCGCCTGGCTTATAACTGCTTTTTATGCTCAAGACACTGAAAAAGACATGGATGACTTCTAAGCCTTCTGGCTTCTGGCAAATGTAACCTCATGAGCACCCTTCGATTAATAGGCTGACCTTAGCTTTTGGGACACAACCCATGGAATGGCACCACTGACATCCAAAGTGGGCCTTCCCTTCACAGTTAATCATCTTTGGAAAAGACCTCACACGCATACCTACATACCCAAAGTTATGCCGCATTAGTGCACTAAATAATTCTTAATCCAATTATGTTGACTATCAAAATCAGCCATCATACCTGCTGGTATGTGTGTGTGTGTGTGTGTGTGTGTGTGTGTGATTTGTGTGTGTAGGTGCACTTGCCTGAGCAGGCATATGCAGAGGCCAAAATCTGGCATTCGGTGTATTAATTACTTCTTCACCTTACAGCTTGAGACAAGGTCTCTTACTGAGATTGCCATTTCAGCAAGATTTGCTGGCCAACAAAGCCCTGAGATTCACTCCCCACCCCACCCCACCCCACCCTGGGCTCCAATTAGAGATGTGTGTTCCCACATTTAATGTCTATGTGGATAATGGGGATCCAGGCACAAGGTTTTCTGTTTCCACAGCAGCCCAGTGCTTTACTGAACAACCTCTCCAGGCTGACACTTCTTTCCAATACCCTCTTATTGCAACATACTACAAACTGACCCCTCCTATCTATCTTTAATCCAATAAGATGGTGATGTGGAATTCCCCTCTGTATGCTGTGAATTCCATTGGTTAATAAAGAAACTGTCTTGAGGCCGTGATAGGGTAGAATAGAGCTAGGCAGGGAAAACTAAACTGAATGCTAAGAGAAAGGAGGCAGAGTCAGAGAAAAGCCATGTATCCCCTCTGGAGACAGACACTAGAACTTTATCTGGTAAGCCACAGCCTCACAGTGATACACAGATTAATAGAAATGCGTTAAATTAATATGTAAGAGCTAGCTTAAAAATATGCTTAAACTAATGGTCCAAGCGGTGATTTAATTAATCCAGCTTCTGTGTGGTTATTTTGGGAGTCTGGGTGGCCAGGAAATGAACAAGCAGCCTCCTACTACAATATTGGGCTATTCATAACGCCCAATTGACACACTGTTGTTCCTCTACCTTTCCTTATGTTGTACCTTTCCCTATGGCCCCATTTGCTGCAGGATAAAGTAAATGTGTCTCAAAATTTGAGTTCTTCTCAAGGTCCCTTGCTTTCTTTTTCAGCCTCCTATTCTGCCTTTCCCCATCTCATGCCCCGTGGTCCAGGCAGCCATGCAAACCACATTCAGTTTTACTTCCCTTTTTGTCTTTGGGCTCTACACCGGCCATGCCCTGAGCTTTGCTCAGTTTTTGATGTCCTACATAAAACCCCCCGAGACTCCAGCTTTATGTGGAGTCTATCCTAATATTCCTTTTTCTGGAAAGCCTTTCCTTATCTATTTCCTTTCCACTCCATGTTAGACCCTTCCCACAGTCTCCTATCATTTGATAAGCCCCTTCACACACACACACACACACACACACACACACACACACACACGTATTTGCCTGTTGTGCCTTGGAGGCACTCACCATGCCACACGCTGCTCTTGGAAAACACATTCCACATGACACTCTGGTCCCACAGATACACAGTTTTGCATATTTCTCCTTCCAGAGGGAATAGAAGACTGTATCATCCTTACTTCAGGTTATAACATGTGCACCTCCTCACAGAAATAAACTAACACCTGTCTCACGACAGCACACAACAAGCCTGTCTCCTAGGAAACGTGTCCAATTACTGGAATAGCATGTTCCTTTCTTTTTGGTGTGGTTGTTTGCAATGCTGCTGTTTGGCAACATGGAGAAGTCAGAGCTATATAAGGCAGAGAATAAGTATCAAGTTATAGTTTCTTTGATAAGTGGTGACAATCTGAACCAGAGAGTCATCCAATTGGTCCTATTGAGATGACACCACCATTAAGCAATCCAAATCAGTTCTGGAGTACAGACTAGCTGAACAGAAACATGGTTCAAGACTGCACATGGATTTGTTAAGCTGGTGAGAAAGAAACTACAACAAGATTCACAGGCTGGTGAATGCATTCAGGCTAAACTGTATCTCAATAACCTGAGCTAAAATCACACAGCTGTGATGGACTCAGCAGAAACAAAAATCTATTTATAATTCAAGGACCTTTCTGCCTTGTATATCATAAGTCTTTGCCATCTTGCAAGGTGTACCCATGGCAGGTGCATGAGATTTTTGTGATGGGATGGAGGAAGAATTGAATAAAAATGAGGGACCATGAATATTGTCCAGGGAAGAGTTGCTCTCATCTTTTATCATAAATGACAGAACAGCTGTTCATAATGGTGAAGTTCTTGGGATCCTGTCTAAGGTGCACAAAAGAAGGGGGTAAAAATAGCCCACAAGAGAAAGGAACAGAGCAGAGATTGGCATCAGTGGCAATTAGGGTCTCCCCTGGGCTTTGGAAGGTGCATATGAAAAGGGAGTGGGAATGGATATCTCCAAGCTTCATGGTGAGAAAAACAAATGAGGAAAATCACTGGCATGCTGGTTGTCATCCAGATGCAGAGACACTGTGTTCGGATGACTGGTTAAGATGGGAGAACTCTGTTGTTAGCCAGATGCTCTCCTATTTGGTTCAGATCTATATTTCCATTTGCGTCCTAAGGCAATAGTGCTGCACACTACAGGAAACAGAGCCATGACTGCTAGCTTAGCCTCTGTCTGGATTTGGGAGACCTCAGACCCAAGTTGCTGTCAAGTGTCTTTTCTCACACTGTCTGGAGAATCTAGAAAGAGCCAACTAAATAGAGAGTTGGATCCATGTTTCCTGTATTATGGTTCACAGAGCATCAATGCCTTGAGGTATTCCAGAAAAATAATGGTACCCTGATCAGATGACTATGGAAATGCTGAGCATCCTGCTTCTCTCTTTGGAAAGAAATCATGTGAATTAAAAACTCATTCAGCCCTTTACAAGAAAGGAAGTTATGACACACAGCAGCACCACATGGGTGAACTTGGAGAATTGCAAGCTGAGTGAACTAAGCCAAAGAAAGACAAATACAGTGTGATCTCATTTGTATGAGGTCCCTACAATAGCCAAATTCTCAGAGATGGAAAGTATAACAGTGCTTGTCAGGGGCTGGTGGGGAGGTGTTGAGAGTTGCTCTTTAATGGGAACAGAGCGTCTATTTAGAAAATGCCAACATTTGTAGCCAGGTGGTGATGGTTGCACAACCATATAACTGTCCTTCATGCTACTGAGCCGTACAGTTGAAAAAGGGTTAAGATGGTAAAACTTACGCTATGCCTTTCTACCACAATTGAAAAATATTTCAACTCCCTGTTAAGAGCCATTCTAAATTTTCATTCCTAGGACAGTTTTGTCATGCAGCCTATAACCCAGAAATGTAATTCTGAGCTTATGGTCTGAGGATGAGAAGGATGAACATAGTTAGAGACCAGTGACCACAGTCAGCCACCATCAGTCTCTTTGAACCTTAGATAAGACTAAGCATAGGTACTAGAGAAAGCCTGTCTACAGCCCACATGCTATAGCTTGGATGGTCTCTCTAAAACTCATGGTGGAACTTAACTCACATTGTGAGGTATAGAGAGGTGGGACCTTTAAGAAATGATTAGGTTATAGAGTTTCACATGTGGTTGGTATCCCTTGAGAATGGGTCTTTAATAGAAGTTATCGACTGTGGTTCTTTCTCTTGCATAAGTCCCTCTCACCATGCAAAGTCCTGGGTCTCCTCAGGAGTTGTTTTAGTTATTTTTTTCCTTGCTTTGACAAAACACTTGGTAAGAGCAACTTGAAGAAGGAAGGTCTGACTTTGTCTCCCAGTTTGGGAGTGTAGTCCAGTGTGGCAGGAAAGGCTTGGTGCCAGGAAGATGAAGTAGCTTGTCACAGTTGATCTGCTTGCCAGAAGCAGAGGGTGATGAAGTTCAGTGCTCAGCTCAAATTCTTGGTCTTACTCAGCCACAGAACCCTAGCACAGGGAATGGTGTCACCCCCATGGAAAACAGGTTTCCTCACCTGTATTCACACTACATGAAAGATTCCTCATGGACTTGCCCAGGATTTCGCCTCCTAGGTATCTTTATCCAGTTAAATTGGCAGTCAATGTCATCAGTCATAAGGCTCTTTAGAGTGTCCTCACCAGAAAGAGGTCCTGTACCTGATGGGACTATTCTGTTCTGAGCCACCCAGCCTCCAGAAAGCCAAGGGGGAATAAACCTTTATTCTTCATAAGTGATTCAGTGTAGCAGCAACAACAAATGGAGTAAGACATGGGACTTGAACCTGGCCTGAGAAGTCCATAGGGCAGCAGTTGCCTAACACAAGGAAAGGGATCCGTGACTGCAGTGAGTGCTCCAGGGCTGACACTAGGCAGCTCTGGGCTTTCTGCCTTCTGTCTTATCCTCTCACCTGATTCCCACCTCAGGGAGGAAAAGGTTGTTCTGTTTGTGCTTTATCACTGTGTCGTTGATCAAGTTGTCTTGTTTAAAGGGATCATAAAGGGCAAACAAAACAACCCATGACTGCATCAAGCCTAATTTCTACCAATTGCTTGGAAACCCATGAATTTGTTAAATTTGACCACTGGTCTACAGAAATAGCATTTCAAATAGTTTCACCTAAATACTTGTATGATGGAGGACATCCATTCTGGAGCTTTTTATTTTTTCAGTTCAAATGTCCTCTGTATCTCCAATCATGTCCTTCATTAACTCCACGAGCCTCCCTCCTGTTTCCATACCAGCCCTTCTTTCCCACTCCCAACTACCTCTAACAGAGATCATTTGGAATTTAAATGAGGTACAGTCAAGTAAGGACTCCCTATGCCTTCTACACAGCCCTTTCCCCAATGTATCATGTATACTTTCTCATGGGAGCTGAATCTATGGTGGTAACTTGTCTCTGGTCCAAAAGGATTTTTATTCTTCATTTTTCTCTTCCTTTAATACACTTAGTTTTAAACACGCATGTGTGCGCGCACACACACACACTTATCTGAATTCTAAATGTTTAATTCACCTGTTAATACTATTCTTTGCCTTTTTTCCTCTGCTGTGCTCTCTCCATTTCCTTCCCATTTCACTAATTCTGCTCTAGAATTCCTCCACCTGGGTATATCTGCATAAAGCGTTCCCTATCACCGCTAATACACAGTCTACAAGTTCTTTTTACGTTGAAACCTCTCCCTCTCCCTCTAATCTGAGCCCTGCTTCAAAGGTTATATCCCAAGCCACCTTCACCCAAGCTGTTTTCCAGAATATGCTAAATTTGCTTCCTTAGTAACACTTCATTTGTACAGAAACAGGAGTTTGCTATTTATTGCCAAAGCATCTTATGCTAAGCATGGATTTTTGCTCTTAGGAAACTCCTTTAGATGTGTTTATTTTATGTATTTACTCATCCATTTGAGTTTTCTACTGCACTCTAAAAGGCTTTAAAGCAACAAGTACAAATACAAACATAAACACATACATAAACCAAATATTAAAATAGCTCAGCAGTACGACATGAATCAATAAGGTGGCCATGCAAGAAATGGTCTGAAAATTGATAGACTAGAATCCCATTTTTCTCCTTAGGTAGATAATGAAATATCAGTTTAGGTAGATTGGATGATGTAGAAGCAATGCAGCTGGTCCATTTCTGGTCACGATGGTACATAATAATTTCAAAGCAGCAGAGGCAAATTCAGCAACAGTTTTTCAGCAACAGTTTATTTGCTTACTGTTTAGGTCATTGTGCCTGACATGGGCAAGCAGCTCTCCAGGCTGGTTTCCCTCCTAGCAGTGATTCGGGAATCTCTTTTCCTGCCACCTTCATGATCTTCATGGGGACTCAAGGTGTGTACTGCTTCTGTTCCTGCCCCACTGGCCAGAGATGAGCCCCGACTTAACCACTGGAAGGTTAAACATTTTTTTTCTATTTTATTTATTCTTCTCTCATGTATTACATCCCAACTGTAGTTTCCCTTCCCTCCTTTCCTCCCATTTCCCCCAAACCCCTCCCTTCTCCCTCAGATCCACTCCTGCTCCTTTCCCTTC
This sequence comes from Ellobius talpinus, assembly GCA_001685095.1. Taxonomy (NCBI): domain Eukaryota; kingdom Metazoa; phylum Chordata; class Mammalia; order Rodentia; family Cricetidae; genus Ellobius; species Ellobius talpinus. The sequence continues at coordinate 6,147 of LOJH01059570.1, forward strand.
AGAAAAGGGCAGACCTCCCAGAGATACTAACCGAACATGGCATAAAAAGTTATAAAAAGACTAGGTACATCCCCTCATATTAAGGCTGGACAAGGCAACCCAGTAGGAGGAAAAGGTTCCAAAAGCAGGTGAAAGAGTCAGAGACAGTCTCTGTTCCCACCATTAGGAGTGCCACAAGAATATCAAGCTACGTGCAGAGAACCTATGTCAGACCTATAGAGAACTGTTGGTTCACTCTCTGTGAGTCACTATGAGCCCCAGTTAGTTGACTCTGTTGGTTTTCTTGTGGTGTCCTTGACCCCTCTGGTTCCTACAATCCTTCCTTACCCTCTTCTGCAAGATTCCCTGAGCTCAGGCTAATGTTTTGCTGTAAGTATCTATATCTGTCCCCAACAGTTGCTGGATGAAGCCCCTCTGATGATGAGTGGGCTAGGAAGTCTATAAGTATAGCAGAGTATCATTAAGAATCATTTCATTGACTTTCTTTTTGGCAGTCATGTTTGGTTCTATTCTAAGTCTCTGGGCTACCCAGACTCTGGTTCCTAAGCCTTCAGGCAGTACCAAGCATAGGCACCCTCTCTAGAATGAGTCTCAAGTTGGGTCAGCCATGTTTGGCCAGTCACACAAGTTCTGGCCACCTTTCCCGCAGTCCATCTTGCAAGCAGGATGATTGTAAATCAAAGATTTTTTGGCTGGGTTGAAGCTGAGCATTTTGGGTTTTCAGGTGATCTGGGAGAAGCAGTCGAGGCAGCAGGGATTCAACCATAATCAGAGTCAATCCAGAAATGCAGCAATCCGGTATAGACGCAGCATTGTGGAGGTTCCTTCTCGAAGAACTCAGGGCTGATGTAGGACTTAAAACAGTGCTAAAAGATTGTTAAAGTCCAAAGAGGTATCTGTCCATTTTGGATCTACATTCATTTTCAACTAAATGAACTTTTCCAACCCCTTGTTACCCAATATCTTAGTCCTTTGGAGATGCAATAAAAATTATCCCAACTGCATAATATCAGAAATTTATTTTTAATCTTTATTTTTATTTATTCTTGGAGAATTTCATACATGTATGAAATATACTTTGATAATGTCCTCCTCCTGTTCCACACTCCAACTCCTCCAAGACCCCCTCCTACCCTGACCTTTCAACTTCATTTCCTGAAGAAAAAAATGCCTTGAGTCCTATTAGCGCTGTCTATACATCATGGATGTAAGGCCCTCTGCTGGAGGATGGGTAAACCCATCTTTTATCATTATAGAAACTGGAGAGTCCAAGTTATCAAGGTTTAGTGCCTGCAAGGTTCTGCTTCTTTCATAGACAGATATCTTCTTACGTTAGCTGCGTAGGCAGAAGGGTAAACAAGGGCCCTGGCGTCTTGTACAGTGTCATTCACGGGTGTTCCACTCTCCTGATCCATTTACTTTCCAAGGTCTCTCCTCTTAACACCATTACCCTGTGTGCTGTATTTCAACAGGAATTCATGGGGAAGGAGGGAACTTCAGAACCTCAGATCCACATCCTAGTCTTTTCTCCTCTCATCCTAACCAAGAAGAAAAAAAAACTTTTAACAGGTCGCCTTTGACAGGTTCTCTGAAACTACAAAACCTGAAGCACTTAATCTTCTTTAGCCTCTCATTTGGGCCAATCATTTACGTTCAAAAATCTTGTAACAAATTTTAAATTGCTAACTCATGTGTGTGTGATGTTTGTGTATGTGAATTTTGTATGTATGTGTGTGAATTATATACATGTGTGTGCTTGTGTGTGTATGTTTTTATGTATGCATGTGTGTGAATGTATGTGTGTGTGACTGTGTGTGTGAATGCATGCATGTGTGTGAGCGTTTGTGAATGTATGCATTGTGTGAATGTATGTGTGTGTGTATGCATACATGTGTGTGAATGCATTCATGTGTGTGTTTGTGTATGTATGCATGTGTGTGTGCATGAGTGCACTTGCGTGCATGCACACCTATGAAGACCAGAGGGGACAATCCCAGGTGTCATTCCTCAGATGTCAGCTATCTTGTCTTTTGAGACAGGTTCTCTCTCTGGTCACTCACCAAACAGATTATTCTGGCTGGCCAGTGAACTCAGAGCTTTCTGCCTCCACCTTCCCAGTGCTAGCATAGGATTTCCAGCAAACACCACACACAGCTTTTTAAAATGTGACTTCTGGGGCACGACATCAAATCTTTGTGACTATAAGACTAGTTCTTTATCAGCTGAGGTATATCTCTCCAGCTCAGATGTTTCTTAAGGAGAACTCCCTCAGGCTCTGAAACTCTAGGCCTCACAAATTTGGATCCTCCTTGCTGGTCACTGGACAGTCTCTTAAGCTGTACCTATTGCGCTGCTCCTACTCCTGAAGCTTTCTCTACCACACACTTTTGTCTTCTTTGGCGAGTCCATAGCCGACTCTGCAGACCAGAGGATAGCTGTTCTCCCTAGGAGGATCCCATTTTGTTCCTTCCTACCTCTTCCCTTCCCACACTTCTAACCAATTTGTTCATCTCCTCGAGGTCTTGATCCTCTTTCCTTTCTCTAACACTGGCCAACTTAGTATTCCTGGCAGAATTCAGGTGCATCCTGTGGATGAGCTCTTCCAACTCCTTGATAAAGACTTTTAATAAACTCAGTTCTCACAGTCACTCTGGGACATTCTGCTAAACACTTCCTTGTAGCTAGATCTGTGACCAGTTAGTCAATGGTTCCATTACCTTTGGTTTATGGGTTTGGAGCCAGTTTTCAGTCTGCATCAGGGTTTTTCTATCTCATCCAATTTGAATGAGTTTTGCAAGTAAAAATTCATGGGACATTTTTTATCAAGTGGTTTTGCTAAAGTCCAATAACATCTGTTACGTTCCTCTTACACATTCAAGCAGTGGACTGTATATACATGTGTGAGTGTGTATCTGTGTAAGGTGTGTGTGTGCATGTGTGTGTGTTCACAGTTATTTTAGAGAAGCAAGCTGTTACATTTTTCTGGTGCAGTTGGTCCCCTACAAACCTATGCTGCTTTGGTCCAGGGTTGCATTATCCTCTGGTTTGGTTCTCGTTAATTTTCATGGGTGAGCATTCTTTTTTCTCTCCCAATATTTGTCTTGTACTATAAACAATTATGTTAGCTAAACAGCAAAAGAGAGCTTACAGGGCTGTATTTCACAGACTTGCCTGATCCCCATTGAGGGCTTCAGGGGTTTGCACTTTTCTCCCAGCTGCTTCTAATCAAACCTAATTCCTTCTCACAGCACTGCCCCTCCTTCCCATTCAGAGTGTGGACACCAATCTTCCCATTAAACAAGATGACTCAGGGCGCTTGGGAAGCAGAATCTCATTTCCTCCCCTTTCCCAGAGCAACTGCTGGCCTCCCCGTGGTCGATTTACCTGCTTTACATGCATGTCAGCCTCTACCCTGTCCTCCTCCTTTCAAGAGTGAACATTTTGCAGAGTGAGTAGAGCTGCTTCCCTACCTATTCCCTAACCTTTAGAAGAAGCATGGGAGGTGGAATAAACCCAGGATGTGACCATGAGGTGAAGCTGTATCTGAAGCAAATTGTAGGGTATTCTCTCCTTCAAAATCAAGTTAGGTCCTGAGGAGTTACAAGCAGTTAAGGTTTGCAAGAAGAGGGGGTTGACAAGGTCCCACTCTCTCTGAATGTCTATAAGTAGTTCATGGTTGCAGGGAGAAGGACAGACATTTTCTTCAATGGTGTAACCACAGCTAAGGTGTCCATGCTCTTGTAAATAACTCCTTACCCATGCATGCTCCTGTAAGCCATCCCAACAAAACTCATGATGCCAGCAAACAAGCAAAAAGAATATGAAAGTTGAAAGGGCACTAGTTGGGAAGAGGAAGAGGATCAGTGTGAAGTGGAAAATAAGAAGAAGCAATGAGGAGTTGTCTTAGGGTTTCTATTACTGTGAAGAGACACCATGACCACAACTCTTATAAATGAAAACATTTAATTGGGTAGCTTGCATATCATCGTGAGGACATTGATGTGGGAGGTCCTTCTGTCTATGTGTTGCTTTTATTGGTTAATGAATAAAGAAACCATCTTGGCCTATAGCATGGGAGGAGGAAGGCGGAATTAGAGAGATGCCATGGAGCCGCAGCTAGAGTCAGACATGACGAAACTTTGCTGGTAAGCCACTGCTACATGGCGCTACACAGATTAATAGAAATGGGTTAAATTAATATGTAAGAGTTAGCCA
>LOJH01059571.1:0-11245 GCA_001685095.1 Ellobius talpinus
CTCTCTCTCTCTCTCTCCTTTCTGTCCCGCAGCCTAAGCTTGCTCAGGTTCATGACTTGAACGTCTGTTTCCTCTTTTCTGTCCCAAGTGAGCTTGCACAAGGGAACACCTATCAGTAGCCAGCTCAGTAACTGAATGACACTCACAGGGTCCTCACAGAAGTGACATTTCTCTTGCATCTAACAGAGCAAGTGAGACATGGCCTGAACATGCCGACTTGGACGCTTCCTTTTCACCTGTGCCTTCTGATATGGTGACCCTCATATCAGACCCCTGAGAATCCAGGGGGGTGGCTTCAGTTCACTCCGTACAGGCAGTATCCCTATCTGAATGTAGAGGCTGCCGTGACTATCTCTACAGCACGCACACTTCTTGCCCCCACGATGTCTGTGTCCACATGGGGCGTTCTCATTATTAGTTCATAATGTAAATGCCTGGCGCAAAATGTATGGTCTGAGTTTATCCAAGGCCCAAACAATTATCAAACATTCCTTTTAGATAGGAGACAGATTTCTTTCCCTTGGCAGTGACTTCGAGCTGAGCTATATTACAGGATGTTTTACATTCTCTTGGTCTTGTAATAACACCACACCCAGTCCAGCATTTGATGCATTGGTGACTGCTTGGAAGGTTGTTAGTTTTAAATATATAGTCTTAGTCCCAGGCTTCTGTATATCTGGGACAGGTACAGTCCCGTTGCCACCTTTTCCTGGGGACTTGCATCAGGTGGAAATGGGGACACCCATGCCATCTGTGAGTCAGGGAAAGTGGGGGCCTCATAGTCAGGGAGGAATGGAGAGCCTGTAGGTAAACAGAGAGTGCTGGGTGGCTGAGGTTGCACAGTAGTCAGGGAGGAAATCCTCTGGAATCATCTCTTCCCTGGTTATTTAATGTCTTCCTTCCTGGTTCTGCTGTGGTCCTGGGAGCCTGGTGTGATCGCTGCCCTTACAGATTGATAACCAAGATGAGTCTATGGTAGATGAAGTGACCAGTCCAGGGCCACCATGTACGTTCAGGGCCATGTATCCCCGTGTGAACCCAAGGCCCTACAGCTGGTTCCTCGGCCCTTTGCTGGATCATTCAAACAAAACAAGATGGTTTCCAGCTGTTGCCGGGAAAGGGGGGATTCATGGGGAATCACCCCTTGAGACTGGTAATTGATCCTCTTTGATTGATTTCTGCAGGTCACCTACCCACCGCCCACTCCCCCACCCCCAGAACTATGCTTCTATTTATAGAGAGAGATACAGATCCATGGCCTGTTGACTCTGTAAATACACATTCTGACCCCTTAGTGAGTCATTTCCCTCTCTGGGCTGTGGTTTCCTCGACCTCAGATGTACATAATGGAATCAGTCTCTCTCGGGTCTGCTGGGATGTGTATTAGTTATTATCGTCATCGCTATGACCCCCCCACACCTCCCTGACAAAAACAACATGTGGAGGAAGGGTTTCTTCTGACTCACAGTTCCGGGAGAGCCAGTCCATCCCCGTGGGGCAGTCACAGCAACAGGAACTTGAGGGAGCTGGTCACACAGCAGTCCCATACTGGAGGGAGATGACTATAGACACTCAGCTTCCTTTCTGTTTTCTGCGGACCAGAACCTTGCCATGGAAAGATGCGGCCTACATTTGTGATGGATTCTCCCAGCTAAATTAACCCAATCTAGAAACTCCCTCATCCACATGCCCTGTCTGTCTCCTGTGTATCCTCTATACCCTGTCGAGTTGGCAGTCAATTTGAACTATCACAAAACAACAGAAACCCACAGGAACATAAAACCAAAATTCTGACAACTCTAATCGAAGAATAATTTAGACCTCATAAAACTCATGCATTTCAAATATACAATTCAGTGATTTTTTTTAAATTAAGTTTGGTGCAGCCATCACCACAGAGGAGTTTTAGAATGCTATCCTATGTTGGTCAAGTTCCTCATCCTTGTTCCATCCCTACTCCTGCTCTCTGCTCCAAGGTAGCAAGTGATACATATTTTCTGTTTCTATAGATTTATATCCTCAGGACATTTTATCTAAGTACAGTCATGCAATAGATGATCTGATTTCTTTCCCTTAATGCAGTTGTGGCTCATTGGTATTGTAATGTATATCAACAATTCATGTGTTGTACTCCGTTGTAGGAACATACTGTATTTATCTATACATTCATTTCTTGATCATTGACCCACTTGATGGGCTTAGCAAACAATGAATAAGGCTGCTAAGAATAAGAATATGCACAGGTTTTTGTTTTTTTTTGTAAGGACATATGTTTTCATTTCTCTTGGGTATACACCCAGAAGTAGAATGGCTGGGTCATCTGGTAACTCTGTGTTTAATTTTTTGAGGAAAATTCCCAAAATGACTGTACCATTTCACATTCCTACAAACAATGTATAAGGGCTTCTCCTGGGGGAACTTTTAAAACATTCTCATTACTGGGCCCTACTCCTCTGAGGTCTGGAGTGGGGCCCAAGAATCTGCATTTAACCAGCCCTCAGGTGACTCAGATCCATCTGATAGTGGTCACTTTTGAACTCGCTTGGATTGGGTCACCCCTGAAGCTTTCCCGAGGCCAATTGTCCCTGTTAGTTTGTGCCTCTAGGGCAAGACCCAGGCTTCTGCCTGGTCTTTCTTGGTGTTTGTCTGGGATCAGAAGAGCAGTTACAGCCAGCAGGGCTGGAGGCCGCCACAGGCAGCATGTGTAAATCTTGTAGCACCTGCCCCACATTATCCCTAGCCCAGGCCAGAGCTCTGCATCTCTGGCTTCATACACATTAAACTTTATCACAGGTTTTTATATGTTATCACATTGTAAAAGTGCTATAAAATCAAGGGGCTAGTGTTCAGTGCATCTGAAAATGTCCTGTTCCTCTAAGCCATAATCTTAGTTGCTGTTATTTTGGTGCAAGCCTTGCCCCAACCCCTGTCATTTATTAGCTGTGAGTAGGTTCTTAATGACTCTGAAAGATTCTGTCCCCCTTTCTGTGCAGTATGGTTGATAATTGTGACATTAGGGGTCTGGTGAGGATCCAATGAAGTGACCTATGAAATATGACTACAGTGGAAAAGTCCTCCTCCTCGTCCTCCTCGTCCTCCTAGTCCTCCTCGTCCTCCTCCTCCTCCTCCTCCTCTTCCTCCTCCTCCCTCGGCTACCTGCCAGGTTCTCTTCCACTGTTATGCATGTTGTCCTGTGCTATTGGCCACATGTATAGCTTCTTTCTAATGAGTTGAAGTTCGCATAACATAAAATTAATCAATTTCCTTCATACCTTGTCTCCCTTTTTTCCTTCCCTCCTTTCTTCTTCCCCACTCTTTTCTTTTTTCAAAAGGATCTTGCTATATGGATTAGGCTAATCTTGAACTGGTAATTCTCCTGCCTCTGAAGTTCTGGGATTATAGGCTTGTACTTCTTAAAAAATATATATTATTGCCACCCTAGTTAGTGATTATGAAGTACACCATTGTCATTTAGATTGGCATTACTTGAAGGTGTGAATATCTTTTTTTTTTGAGATAGGATTTCACTGTGTAACAGTTCTGGCTGTCCTGGAACTCCCTCTGTAGACCAAGCTGATCTCGAGCTCACAGAGATTCACCTGCCTTTGCCTCCTGAGTGCTGGGATTAAAGGTGTGTGCCACCATGGCCCAGTATGAATGTCTTTTCATGTGCTTGTTGGCCACTGGTTTATTTTATTTGCAGAAATGTCTTTTTCAATCCTTGGCCCATTTTAAAATTGGGTTGTTGTCTTTTTATTATTTAGTTGTCAGAGTCCTTTATATAGTTATATAGTTATGTTGTCTACTAATAGGGATACACTCTGAGAAATGCATTGTTAGAGGATTTTGTCGCTGAACAAACCATGCTTACATAAGCCATCCCTGGACAATGCCATCTTAAGGGACTACTGTGACACTTAATCTTATCACTTTGGCGGGATAGAGGTTCACCTGGGAGACAAACTTGTGAGCGTGTGTGTGAGGGAATTTCTGAATGGAGTTAATGAGGAAGGAAGACAGACCTCAAATGTGGTTGGTGCCAGTCCATGAGCTGGGGCTCCAGATCGAATAAAAGAAAAAAGTGAGCTGAGCCCCAATGTTCATCTCTCTCTGCTTCCTGTCTTAATGCTCCTGCCCCCGTGCCTTCTGTGCCATGATGGGCTGCACCCTCAAAGTGTGAGCCAGTTGCTGTTATCAGGTATCTCGTCACAGCAACGGGAAAAGTTGTTAATACAACTGTTGCATAGATACGGCCATCATTGACTAGAACTGGTACCCATGGATATAGTCTAAATATTTGACCCTGTTTAGATATATGACTTTCAGACATCTCCTCCACTGTCTTTTTGTTTTGTTGATAATGCCCTTTGGCACTATTTATTATTACAATATCTAGTTTGTCTCGTTTTCTTTGGTTGTTTTCGCTTTGGGAGACCTGTCTCAAATCCTGTTGCCAAGTCCCAGGCTGTAAAGATTTACTCCTGTCTTTTCTTCCAGAAAGTTTATAGTTCCAGTGCTTAAATTTATATCTTTGAGTATTTTGATTTAACTTTCATATGTGAGGTAAGGGCCCAACAGCATGTGGTTGCTTGGTTGTCCCAGGATCAGATGCTGAAGAAACCCAGTCTTTTCCTTGAAGCATAGGCTTTGAATTCTGTTCTACTGATCTACATGTCTAACTTTTCGATGTTCATATTCTGTTCTATCATTATCTTTTAGCCCATTTTAGTTGTGAAGCAATTGTGCTCTTTGTTCTTCTCTGTTAACTGGCAAGCCTACTCTTGTGCAATACTCAGTAGCACAGGAATTATTTTCCCCTTGACCAGGGTATCAGCTGTGTACACCATAAAAGCCTCCCATGTTCTCTCTCTCCCTTTCTGTCTCTGTCTCTGTCTCCCTCTGTCTCGTATGTGTGTGTGTTTAATATAATAAGACTTCATTTCTATAAAAGGTTCCCCTCAATATTTCCTCCTTCCCAGACACCTGGAGCTTTATGGTTAATTTCTCTTCACTCTGGAGCGATGCTGATCTTTCATTTAATCCCGGTTGCCTGGAGGAGGAGTTAGGTCTTGAGTATGAACATGGCTTCAAGATCCAGTTCTCCCAGGAGTCTCTCCAGTATGATCATGACCCTCAGCTCAGGGGCCCTCTTAGGGAAGGTACCCAGCTCTTCCTTTTCTGTTTCCCATAACTGCCCTGGTGTGGGAACTTCCCCAGGACAAAGGTGTCTCTGACTGGGACCCCAGGGGGCGCTGCAAGTGTGCTGCAATTGAGGCCATTAGGCCTGGGGTTCCTGTGGTGATCTCAAGTCATCACACAAATTGCTGAGCTCATCAGCTTTCCCCTAAGGAGACACTCCTGTGGCGAGGAAGAGCAGGGACGCAGCCTACCGCCCTCTTCTGACAGCCAAGCAAGGGCTGCCTTCCATCCTAGTCTTTGCTACGCAGTGTCTGACTGAAAAGAACATGACCACGAAATTCAGAAAAATGCAGACCGACTCCCACCCAGTCTCCACGTTAGACACATTTTAGATGCTGGGAAGCTCATACTCTTCCTCTCCTGGGGACTGCATGCTAACTCTTTAGGATTGACACTTAGTGCAAAGGAGAGGTAGAAAAGCCATGGGGCCCCACATCTGGCAGAAGGCCTTACTTAGATGCTCTTAAAAACCTCCCATCTCCTTTACAGATGACTTTCATTGTACAGCATTTCTATATTCCCAAGAATCCATGTGTTCTTTCTCCATTGTCCTGTCTTCCTGAATTCTCAAATTAAAAACAAAAACAAAATCAAAATAAACAGATTAGAGAGACCACTTTACAAGCCCTTACAGAAGCAACTGACGATAGACAGGCCTCATCTACTAGAAATACGTTGGGTGGCCTTTGCCACCCCACTCATGGCTTTCATATCCCCTACTCTTTAACCCTCTCCTGACCTTCAGTTTGGATACTGTTACTTCTGTTTTCCTGCTGCACTGGCCTGGTACTTTCTGATTCTACCTTGATCTTTCATGAGTCTCTGGTCAGAGTAGGACAGTGGGGACAAGAAGTGCAACAGAGAATAACCAGAAAAGGAGCTGTGGGGACATGGGTGGCTGTGTATGAATCTGTTCAGAATGTTTTTGCTGTATTTTGAAGTTTTAAGCCGTAGGTCATAGTCCAGTGTTTACTTTCAGAGTGCTTGGTTGGTAGATAGGAGCAAGCTGGGGATCGGCATGCTTAGTATTCCTGGCATATTTGTTCTGCACTTTTTGGAGGGTGGAAGGGGAGAAAGGAAGTCCCCAGGGGCCAGTGCCTCCTTTGTTGTTTTGGCAGTTCCCCTCTGCTGGGAAACTTACAAGCCACATGAAGCAAAGCAGAACAATGTGCATAACAGGAACTCATTTTAGCATCTTGGTGACATCTACCATGCCTGCTGGTTGTCAGGACCACCATAAGACCACCCTCTTCAGGATTTCTAACCACTTGCAAGGCCTTCCCTGAAAGCTCTGGAAACTAGTATTTTCTCTCTCCTTGGGTTTTCCTAACTGTTGGGGGTTTTCAGAACTGTGCGGGGACAGCAGGGATCTTGGGATAGTTGGATACCTCGGCACACACGTAGGTGGAGTTCAGCTCTTAAATGCCTGTCACCTATCACTCCCCTCCCCTGAGAACCTCCGAGAACACACTCGGGCAAGAGTAGAAAGTTCTAATTACGTTGCATGGTCTTTTTGATTACTTTGTCTGGTTTGAAACTCTTCGCGTATTATCTGGAAGGAAGATGGTATACAAAAGAACTCAACTAAGTACCGAATTAAGAAATTACAAGCAGGATAATAAAGTAAATGGACTGTGCTGGTGAGTTCTAAGAGGAGATCAAAGCACCTGTGATAACCATCTTCCCCAAGAACCAGCTCCCTGCCCCTGAAATCATGGCTGGGGGTGGGGTGGGGCCTGTCTGTTTGCTCTGCCACCATCCTCCAAAGAATGTCCGTTTATTTCCCCTTTAGGACACAAGAATTTGCTGGCTGAAGTGATTCAATCCAAACAGAACACGTTTGATGTAAAATAATCTGGGTCTTTGACTACGGGACAGAGAGCTACTTCTGCCCTCAGAGCACTTTCCACCAATGGCCTTAACCAGTTCCCCCATTAAAGGTTGTTACTGTGTACACTGTTGATTGTTTTTAAGCAGAAACAGAGACTGAATGCAGTACAGGGGACGTCCCTTTGGATCCGTCAGAAGTTACTAATCGTTCTTTCCTTCTTTGCTGTTTGAATTTACGTGCCGATTTCTTTTCGGTGCTTCTCTGCATGCTTTCTGGCCATTTGTGTCCTTTTAATGAATTGTTCCTTGTTTTTTTGCTAATTAAAGGGTTACTCTTTCCATATGCCTTTCATTTGCCCTCAGCTATTGTGGCCAAGGGGAACTTTGTTCTCTCCCACTCTTTACTCCATACTGAATTATTTGAGTTTTCTAACCATGATGACACATTGGAATCCATTTCCTGGCGTCTTTCAAAATGATTGAAGTCCATCTCCTAACCCTACGTTAGTTGAATTGATCTAGGGCAGAACCGTTTCCCTAGTCTAAAACAGTTACCATTGGTGCTTGTGTAGTTTGTGTGTGTGTGTATTTGTATTTGTATTTTGTTTTGTTTTTAGACAGAGTCTTGCTTTGTAGCCCTGGCTGGCCTGAAACTCATATAGATCAGGCTGGTTTCCAATTCCTGATGATCCTTCTGTCACCTCCTCATGAGTGCTGGGATAACTGATTGTGGCATTTGCAGGGTTCTCTGCCTTTACAGGGGATGGACAGAGCTGTTCTCCCATGTTGGGATGGATATCAGCAATGGTGGATTAGACAGAGTAGGACAGGCATTCAAACAGAGAGGCGAAGACCTGATGAGTGAAGAGGGAAGCCAGAGGGTCCAGGAGGTCACTAGAGACCAGCAGTGTCAGGTGTCAGGGGGACAGCTGAGCAAGTTCCATTCAGCCGGGTTCTGACAGATAGGCAGAGCAGGCCCCAGTCAGCTTATGCCTGAGGTGGGGGTCATACCACCTGTGAAAGGCCCATTATCTCTTCACTCAAGCTACAAGGAGGCTGATCTGAGAAGTGCTGGAGAAATAGGCTCTGGGGATTTGAAGCCACTGTCTCACACACAATTCCATTCCACTCTCTTGCATCCTTTCTTTGGATCCAAAGGAAGTACAAGTGACTAGAGGGGAAATAGTGTATAATGATCTGCCAGTCACTCCTAGGGTGATGGAGCTCATGAGTTACAGAGCTGAGTAATACTAACTTTCTTCCAACACCATGGTCTACAGATACTGTGCCTGCTGAATCCTCATCTAGGAAGAGATCTTCTTCCCTTGACCCTTCTTCATTGTGCAGAGGGCTCAGGAGGTCTGCACAGCCCATCCTCACACTTGCCTGTGAGTCCCTAGTTTGGTTCTAGAAACAGCAAGCTAGAAGAGGAGGAGGCTGTCCACAGTGTCTTTCATGAAACTCTTGGCCATTCTGACCCCTAAGCCCTCAGCCAGGAGAATATGGTAGGGAAACACTGAGGATTTATGGGCTGGGCGTGGTGACACATACCATTAATCCCAGCACTCAAAAGGTAGAAGCAAACATATCTCTATGTGTTCAAGATCAGTCTGGTGTATATAGAGAGTTCTAGACCAGCCAGGGATACAAAGTGAGACCCTGCCTCAAAAAGTAAAATCAAATAAAATAGACCTTTCCAGATTTGTGGCAGGGTGGCACAGATACTCAAGGATACTAGTCTTGAACACTGTGTTTGCTATCACAAACAGGACAGTGGCCGAGCGTTAAGGTAGAGTTCCCACGGACTCTGATTAGAGTGCCGAGGCAGGGAACAGGTAGTCAGCACAGGTTTTACAAATATTTGGCACACAGTGTTGTCTGCTTTAGCCAAGGCAAGAATGGGAGGGAGATGATATAGTGGGCTGTAAGTTGCAAAGGGAGAGGTGCTCGCTTATAAATTGGCATGCAGACATGCCTGTGTGCGGGTGGATCACTATGTTTGAGACGTTTGCTTTGGTTTTGGTTTGGCATTTGGGGGTCTGGAAGACTGTGGGCTTTGTAGAAGGTGGTGTTTGGGTTTTGACGTGTTGCCTCGTCTAGGATCTTGCATTTCTGGCTTCTGCCTCCACATTCCCTGTAGAAGTCTTCCATTTGATTTCACCCACCCTAGGTACTACTGATGTCTTGGGTACTTGGGGAAGATATTTCATTGGTGTTTAGGCTCATCAGAGCCTGGCACCATAACTGTCATAGTCACTGGACAGTGTAAGTCCTTTTGCACTTCTGGGCCTTGTACTTTCAAGTGTCACTGTGGAGTTCCCAAGAAGGCCTATACCTGTGTGGGCCTGTCTGGCTGCTTTTCCCTGCTCCACACTTCCTATGACCTTAAAGAACAGACAACAGGTCATTGAGAAGGACATGACTCCAAGGAAAAGCACTATGCTAACAGTTAAAGATGGGTGCAAACTGCATCCTTGGCACTTTTGTGGGCAGAATGCTTTCCACAGTGGCATCCAAATATAATAGCTGCCCCAGAGGTGAACTTACCCCAGAGCAGCTTAAAGACCTGTGCCGCACAAAGGGCAGGGCCTCTTTCCTCTGGAACAGGAAGGAAATTTCGTTCCTTCTGGGTGAGACCCACTACCCTTCTCCAGACAAGTAGTGAGGAGGAGATGGTAGCCTGTGTACCTTTCAGAGGGTGAATATTGCCATGGCAACAATGTTCCAGACCTAAAACTGTCCTGGATAGAGGTCAAGAAGTGTGTCATGTATTCTGAAGCCTGCCATAGAAAGAATAGTCCCATTCCAGACACTGCTTCCAGTGATGCTAAAATATTTGATATTGCTCTGCATGTTTAATGTTTGGCAGCATAATTGTCAGTATTATCACTAAAATTCCAGCCCCAAATCTCTGTTTTCTTGTTTCTTGCCCAGCCTGAGGATTCTCTCAGCATTTCCCCTGGGGTTTGAAAACATACATGTATTCCCTAAAAACCTTGAAATTAGTTTTTTGGGGATTCAGGTGCTACTGCTTTTGGGGATGCCTGGAGGGAGGTTCCATTGCTCTCTAGCCTTGTCCATGGCAATGTGGATTCCATATAAGGGACCCCCTGCTCAAAAGTAACCAGCAGGCCCCATCCCAGGTAATTAATCTCCCTAACAGACTTGGCGATTTATGCAAAGTGAGTGGCAGAATATAAAAGCTCATTAATCATCTTGGCATTGTGAGCTCATGTTGTTATGAAATAAATATGCTTACTAAGTGGATCCAGATGCTCTCAGATACACGTTTCCAATAAAGACTCTTCTCGCCTTGGCCACAGCAGTAAACACACAGGCTTGTTTGCAGCGCCTCCTTGGTGCAATGCACGTGCCCCCATCCTCTTTCCTTTAACCTCTTTCCTAGACATCTCCACGCTGGTGGAATGCTTCCTGATAAGGACTCTAGGGGAAATTCTAAAAAGGTGGGAGATGTTTCCCCACTTCTCAAGAGCTGAGGGATAATGGGGAAATAGAAATCACATGGTCAGTCATCTACCTGCCTGGAAGAGAATATTTTGCTCCGTTCATTTTCTTGTTTAACACATCAAATTCTCCAATCCAGGTCATTGCCAGTCTCCAAGAGGACATGCTTGAGTCCTAGAGACCCGCTGCAATCTGTTGTGTATGGATGGAAAGAGGGGAGCTGTGTGCAGCTACAGCCAAAGCCCAGGTCCTTGATGTGGGTGAACTGTCTTCGCAACACCACCCCAAGATGGGCCCTGGGGCTGCAAGGCAAAAGTGGGGATCCAGAATGAATTCAGAGTAGTGAGTATCCCGGATTTGGAGATGGACAGGTGGGGTTCCTATCCTGACTACTCCTTTCTAGCTGGCACTGTTTAAGGTCTTCTGGCCCTCCCAGCTCATTTTCTCTGTTAGTCGGAGCTGTTGGGGGATTAATGAGGTTGTTATAAACATCCAGTACCAAGCTAGGCGGTGGTGGCACGCGCCTTTAATCCCATCACTCAGGAGACAGGGGCAGGCGGATCTCTGTGAGTTTGAGGCCAGCCTGGTCTACAGAGTGAGTTCCAGGACAGCTAGGGCTACACAGAGAAGTCCTGTCTCAGACAAACAAAACAAAACAAAAAGCCATTCAGTACCTGTAGTACACCTACTTTCTTTGTTTTTTTAATTTTTTTATTATTATTATTAAAAATTTCCACCTCCTCCCCTCCTC
>LOJH01059572.1:0-11245 GCA_001685095.1 Ellobius talpinus
CTGATGTGGGATTCCCCTCTGTATGCTGTGATTACAATTAATGAATAAAGAAAACTGGCTTGGCCTGATAGGGTAGAATAGTGCAGGTGGGAAAAACTAAACTGAATGCTGTGGGGAAGAAGGTGGAGTCAGAAAGAAGCCATGGAGCCGCTGCTGGGGACAGATGTATTGAAACCTTGCTGGTAGGCCACAAGCCTCATGTTAAAATATGAAATACTGGAGATGGGTTAATTCTAGATGTAAGAGCTAGCCAGCAATATGCTTAAGTAATTGGCCAAGAAGTGATTTAATTAATACACTTTCTGTGTGATTATTTTGGGTCTGAGCTGCCAGAAGGCTGGGAAACAAACAGTGGCTTCATTACAACAATCTTTCTCCATTCTGATCTGTATCAGGCCACCAAATATTTGGTTTAAAACAACACACAGATCAAAGAAACAAATTACTGAAAGCACTGCTTTACATAGAGTTTATTTTTCATATTATGAAACTTATACATGCAACCTATGCAAGGGAGAAGATACAGCAGTCTATAAAGAATAAGGTAAAGAAAGTATTATTTCCTATCATTAAGAGTTGGCTTCTGTATGTATTGTATTTTAACATGTACACATTTTTTCCTATACTTGGACCTTAGCTCTAACTTCAGTGTCATCCATGTTCTCATAAGGAGGACTCTGGAAATTTCCATGATTCATTTATGGTTGCAGCACTGATTCTTATTTTTAGCCTTGATGACCTTGAATAAGAAAATGATGAAGTCAGATCAGTTGCTATACAACTGGTCACACACTTTTCCCCTCCTCACACTTGTCTTTTCTCTATGAGCTACTTCCCTTTCCTCACTCTTGACTGCCTTTTTTTTGTTTGTTTTTGGTTTTTTTGAGACAGGGTTTTGCTGTAGTTTTAGAGCCTGTCCTGGAACTAGTTCTTATAGACCTGGCTGGCCTTGAACTCATAGAGATCTGCCTGCCTCTGCCTCCTGAGTGCTGGGATTAAAGGTGTGCACCCCCACTGCCTGGCTTTTGACTGCCTTCTTTAATGGCTTTCTTTCCTGGGAGTCCGTTTTCCTCTCTTGCATGAGACCACAAAGCATGCTAGTCACCCTTACCAATCATGAGCATGGGAGAAGAGTACTAGTGTCATGATGTAACGGGAGAAAGGATCTGCAGTACCTAAGGTAAGATGTGTGGAAAGTCTCACAGGGAAAATGGGAAGTGATCACAGAAGGCATAGCTAGTGCACCTGCAGTGGGGCAGTCTGGGAGCTTTGTGAGGCTCCTTAGAACAACACAGATCTGGTAACATTTCTGTGTTCCTGGAGATCCCTTGGGTGTTTTCAAGCTGAAGTTTATATTAGTTTATTCTCGTGTCCTAATCATCCAATATGATGTGTATATCAGTTTGGCAAAGGAAATAGATTCTAGTGCCTCTGTGGCCTGATATTCTTCTGGGTACCTTGCAAGCTTGGATATACTGTGAGTTCTGTTCATGATCCTCTGTGATGGACATTATTTCCGTGTTGTAGATAAGGATCCTGAGTTTCTTTGAATATTTAGCTGATTTGAACCACCAGTGAGTCAGAATTTAAAGGAAATCAATCCAAGTTTCTACTGAATAGCATTTCTTCCGAAATAAATATAACTATTTTATTACTCATTTTAGGGGATTACAGCTTGGGAGTTTCCCCAAATTTCTTCTCTTTACCATGGTTAAAAAATACCCTTATTTATAAATTATAAGTAAAAGTTGCCCACAATAATGGAAAAAAAACCCTGAATTTTCCTGCCACCCCTTGAATTTTCCACACAATACCAGCAGTCATGTTTTGATAGACTACTAACTGAAATTGCTGTTAGGAAAAATACTGTTGCCCTAGAGTACATACGTCCATGTAACTGTACCTCACAGCTCTCAGGAAACACTCATCCACATTTGAGGTCAATTTGAAGCTGACAAGTCTAATTCTGTCACCAATACTACAGTCTACACTGGTGAGGTGTCCAGATACCACCACTTTCATTTCTCCTGTATGATCCATAATTGCATAGCATATACAATTATTCCCCCTACATATCTGCAAGACAAATTAACATATGTCTTCTGAGAAATGTGTCCAAATTGATCACATCACATCAATGAAAAATAGTGTTGGTTAAGATAAACTTGTCTCTGTCAAAGCAAATATGTATAGTAGGATTAGAATTGCAGGTTCAAGGGTCAGTGAGATGGCTCAGTAGGTAATGCTGCTTTTTGTTGAGAGTGACAACCTGAGTTCAATCCCAGGATTCATAATATAGATAGAAAAAAAACAACTCTCAGAATTGTTCTGTGACTTCAACAAGAGCACCATGGCATGTGTGCTTCTCCTCAGACCTCACAGTGTAAATAAAAAATAAATAAATAAAATTAAGTACACATTTTAAACAATAGAATTACAGGAACAAAACAGCTTAAGATATTTGTGTTGGCAAATTCTTCACTTGAAACTTTCTCAATAAAATTGTCTTCCTAAGTACTGGTGCTAATTTATCAGAATAGCTAAGATTTCTTAATGAGCAAAAGGAAGGGAACAAAAACAAAAACTGCAATAAACGTACATAAGTAAGCAACAATTGCAACAAAAAGTAAGCAACAATGGCAACAAAACCCAACTGGTTACATTTACAGGTTTCCTAGTTAAATTCAGGAGACTTGAGAAGATGGAGAAGAGAAGTTGAAGCTCATTGTGAGTCTAAGAAGGACTATTGGAGTTCTCATTTAAATGGATCATATTTAATCAATGTGTGCACTCATTCACTCTACTCCAGGTCTTTCAAAGGTTAAATTCACATCGTCTAGCTCTGCTCTTTTGATTTGCATTCAACTTACTTTACTTATTAGGTGTATAGTACTTTAAACAGTCTGCAGGTAAATAGTACAGATAAAACTGCTTAAAAATACACTGCTAAACACATGTATAAAAGAATACAAAAGAATATTATAAACACGTGGTTAGATCAGCTAAAACCACAATTTTGTGGGGCATTGGGTCTTAAAAAAGACACTCCCTGAGTACAGAATTCCTCAAAGCTCTTTCATTGTTTTCAGTTATAAATTAAGAAAGTAAACTGTATTTTTCTAGTCAGTCAAACTTCTCTTTAAAGCAGAAGTCATTCCCTCAACAAGATCCTGAAGTAAAATGAAGAATAAAAGTGAGAACACTTTTAGGACATGGAGGTCAGAATCCTAGTTTCTTGGACATGACTGCATTATAGGTCAGAATTGTCTATTGGGTTTCTTGTTCTCATAATCTCAACCAATATCTAGGCTAGGAGTTTGACTCTTCATTCACAATTGAGTTGACAATAATACAGGTAAGGAAGCTCTCAAAGAAATAAAATCTAAAATGAAAGTGTGCTATAAAATTAAACAAATCTGGGACTAGAATGGCTATAGATGTATTTTCATAGCCAGACCAAGGCCAAAGGTTACTGTTGAATCTGTTTCTAAAGTATTTTCATGATGTTACTCTGAGAACAAATTGTTAAAAGAAAAGGTATCACACACCAGAGTTGGAAACTCTGCTTATCTATCTCTTATACAGAGGCTTATGTTTTCTGTGTTCAGTAACTTGACAAAATTGCAGTTGCCAAGTTAATATTTAACATGAGATTCCAGAAGAAATATATACAAAAGAATCTAATGGCTTACCCTAGTTACTTTCCACACTCCATTTACAGGCATTTCTCTTGTTTGTGAGTGGAAATCAGAAATTTCAGGAGTTGCGTTGGCCTTTTTCCTCAATGCTTTTGAGGTACCCATATTTGAGTCATCAGTCACCACAGATACACTGGAGGCTTTGTGTATTATCAGAGATCCATTGCTGCCGAAATAATCTGTGAAAGCAATGGGTTTCCTTTTGGAAAACACCGCCTGAAGTTTTTCATCGAATACCATTACTCTGAAGAATTCAGTCTCAGTAGCCACTGTGGCATGTCCTGTCATATCATAAATAAATGGTTTTGTTGGTTTCCATGCCACCAATGTTTTGGGATCTTTGTGGTCATGTGGTAGCCATCTTCCTCAGAAGGTTCTTTAGGTATGGACTCCATTGTTGGGCTCTACATAGAGTAAACACAGCAATAAACAGTTTTAAGACAGATGATAAAAAGAAAATTTTCATTGGATAGAATGGTGAAAATCTAAGCAATAGTGGTTTCCTAGGTCATGGAAGAAATAGAGATTTAGGCAGTAGTTCAAGCTAGTACTAGTCTTACACAGTAGAGAAGGGGATTGTATTAATATTTTTTTGCAATATTTGGGATTAAACCCAAGGTGGCAGCATATTCTGTAATCAGGTGCTCTTTCTCTGAGCTACTTCATGAGCCCACCACAGCATTTTAAAGACAGGAATTACAAAACTTTATACAAAATATCAGTATTGCTTTGCAAAAAGGCTTATCTAGGCAGTCACTCGATGTACCCCAAGGACTTTGCCAATCTGAAAACTTGAATTAGAAGCTCTTCACATGCAGAGTAATGGATATGGAGAAGAATCCTGGAGCAGGGAAAGAGGCAGGAAGGGACAGTTGATTGATGAACTGTCTCTACAGTACTCTTCACTTTTCTACCCCTCACTCTTCCTTTCTTCCTTTATTTCCTTCCTTTTATCCTTCCTTCCTTCCTTCCTTCCTTCCGTCCTTCCTTCCTTCCTTCCTTCTTCCTTCCTTCCTACCTCCCATCCTTTCTTTTTGAGCCAGGATCTCATTATTTATGTTGGAACTCACAATGTAGACTAGGCTTGTCTACAACCCGCAGAGGCCCACTTGTCTTTGTCTCCTTAATGCAAGGATTACAGTTGTGAACTACCACAGCTGACTTTCTTGCACTATTTCTGAATTTCAGGAGAGCAATTTAAAATAGAGGGGGCCCCACAGAGCTGAGAAAAAATTTATAACACCAATCACAAAAAAGCCTAGATAGCAGTCAATATTCGGAGGTACCTGTGAACCGGTAGCTTGCTGGGCTATCACACACAAAGCCCAGTTAGGACTCACGTCAATACCTATTTAAGTTAAAATCTTTATAGGGATCATAACTCATCTTAAATAAAATTTCTGAAAGAGCAACAAATAATTATGCATTGGGAAAGACATATCTATTGTCTTCAATACACTTTTTATAAATTTATACAAAGTATAAAACTTTATTCTAAATTTTGTCTTAAAAGTAATGGTAAGTTGCCATGGAATCATTTCAATATAACTGTAATGTTCAGTATTGCTGACTGCCTTGTGTGTTTATGATCAACTAGGAAACCATTCTTCTAAATTCCAAGCCACTTAGAAAATTGTTTTATAAAGCTAGGGTCATTCAAAGAAACATTATTATTAAATAAGACTGTGTTTTTTTCAGACTTATGAATGTTTCCAATTACATTACTATTATTATTTATGAACACAAATAATTAGATGTGCCTAAGGACGTCATGCTCCAAATGGTGCTGCTCTGAAATGCCACATACAGTATTCTGATGTAATGACACAATGCAGTAGAAGAGTAGATTTATGTAATTGCAGGCAGTATCACAAAACTTACACTCAATAAATGAATGAACACATGATATAAATAAATTTGTGGGAAGTTAAAGAACTTCTTTCAAGGTTATAAGCCCCGTAATTATATCATGAAGATATCATAAAGGAAACAGGAAATCATATCACTTGATGAGGAATGGCTAGGAGAGTTTGGTGGGTTCCAGAAAAGAATCTGGGGTTGACTCACAGCGAGGCCTGGAGCAGGAGTACGGAGACTCTCAGCAAGGTCTAGGGAATGGCTGGGAGCAGTTTGATGTTGATCATCAGCAGGATGTGTGCTGGAAGGTGATGCTATGTTAAACTGGGACATCCTCTCGGGTAGCGTGTCTTCTGTAGCAGCAGATGTTTTGCGTGACTTCTGTTTACAAAGAAAAAAAAGATTGTTCTCCTTTAAACCTCGATAGTTATTTTCAAAGTCACAAAGTATACAGGAATTTTTTCTCTTTAGTTCTTTTCGCAGGTTTTTGCTCTCTAATTTTCCCTGAAATAATAACACATTCACATCCACAAATACCTTCACCATCTGTCTTTCAGCTATCCTAACAAAGATGATGAGCCCCAGTCTGTAAATATATTTTACATACTTTACTCTCATCATTCTTTGCCATGAAGTCTCCTTTGTGCCCTCCCACCCATTCTTGCAGGTTTCCTGTCTTCTCTCCAAGATGGTCCCCGCTCTGCTTTCTTGTCACGAGTATTCCTCCACCATTACCATTTCTCCCTTCTCTTAAGACTTATGCCTTCCTTCTCATGTTATCTTTTCTAGCTTCATGGTCTACACACACACACATACACACACGCACACGCACACGCACACACACACCACATTGCTCTATATTGTACAACTCTTAATTGTGTTTGGTTTTGTATTTAATATTTTCTTTGGCTAAGATAAGATATTCAATGTTTTTCTTCCTTGTCTTTAAGTTCTGAAATCCTCTCTTCCATATCTTTTAATTTGTTGGTGAGACTTATATCTGCGCTTTTTGTAGACTTCCTGAGTATTTTATTTCCAGTTTTATTTACATTTAGGTTTTCTTTGTGATTCAGTATCTTTGTTAAAATCTACTTTTGGGTCTTGAATTGTTTTCATTATTTCATTCAACTATTTATATTTTCACAGTCTTTATGAAGAATTTTTTTCATAGCCTCAGACATATTTCAAATTGCTTGCTATAGTTTTTGCCTCATGCTTCATCTAAATTGCTTTTCTTGGGGCCTGTTACAATGGGATTCCTGTGTTCAGGAAGAGCTATATTCTCCTGGCTGTTCACATTCATGGTTTTGTGATGGAATATAGATATCTGGAGTCCGACATTTGAAGAGTTTGTGGACTAGCTCCCAATCCATCTGAAGTTGATATGCTAGCTGCCACAAGAGAAAAGTAATTAATACTCCTTCCCAGTTACATATGTACAGCAATGACCAGCACAGGAAGATATTCCTAATGGGGCAATTGTGGTACTTGTATTTGGGGAGCAACCAACAATTGTCCAGTTGGACATAAGGCCCTCTCAATAGGAGGGAAATCATATCCGGTACTGAAAACCTAGCCAGCTACTGGCTGATGAGCTCGTGGTCCCTAGATGAAAAACAACTATTGTCATTTTCCTAGACCAGTACAATTGCCAACTGTATTTCATTCTAAATACCCATTCTTAATCCTACAGATAAGTGCAGCTCTCATCCTTCTTCAAAGAACCTACTTTTTTTTGCAGTAGATGAAAGCATTGCTTAAATCCATAACTGATAAAGATCAAGAGGACAACACTGTGGAGTGTTCATCCCTAACTGTTGCATCTCTAATACAATCTCTGTACCCAGGCTCAGGGAAGATAGTGGAAGAAAGAATGTAAGAGCCGATGACCACATTGTTTAGTGCAAGACAATGTCTTCTCTATATGGCACATGGGCATATCATGAAAATTTAATAACATGACTTCCTAAATAAGATATTCATAATGGCAACATCGGTTCAATTACAGCCTGGATGGAGGAAATCTCACACAGCTTCCCCCAAATGAAGAGCTACATGAATTAAGTGTGTTATTACAAAAGGCAGAATGGAGGTGGGCAATGGTGGCTCACACTTTTAATCTCAGTACTTGGGAGTCAGAGGCAGGCAGATCTCTGTGAGTTCGAGGCAAAACTTATCCACAAAGTGATTTCCAGGACAACTAGGTTTGTTAAAGAGAGAAACCTTGTCTTGAAGAAAAACAAAACAAACAAAAAACAAAATAAAAGAAAGGTAGAAACAATCTTCTCCAGTGTTGAGCCAAAGCTTCTAACAAGTTATCAGATCCCAAATTGTCAGCTTTAATCACATATACATACAAACAATGCCCATATACATGCATGTGCATAAATATATGTTATTATGCATAAAACATTAATAATTAAATAAATCATGAGTTTGAGAAGGATTGTGGGGGACACAAGAACAGTTAAGGGGTAGAAATAATGGATAAAATTGTCATAAATTATAAAATATATTGTATTAAATTCTTTTTGGCTTTTCAAGACAGGGTTTCTCTGTAGCTTTGGAGAGTTACATTTTTAATGAATTAATTAAAATATTTATTTACCAAAAAATTGAAAGCCCTGATGACAGAGAAAAGAAAAGAACATGTTGCAGCATGGTTGAGGGAAACATGAAAGAGGACATAAGGATAAGTAGTGTTTTGTCTTAAAATGTAGGATAGATATATTAAAGTGAAGTGAGACCAACAGAGTCAAGAAAAATGTCCTCTATTAGCTTGTTCATGAATAACCAAGCTAGTCAAGTGATAACAGTCAAATTTTAGTTAATTCATGCACCTAAATATTGTTACAAAACATTCCTCAGTGGTGGAAAAATTAAAAACAAATTGCTCTGTGTAATACATGAAGAAAATAATTATATATGTTTGTGTGTATATGTGTTTGTGTGTAGCTTTAAATAACTTAACATTACAAACTACTCTTGAATAACACAATATGTTTTCTTTCCCTAAAAAGGGATAGCAGCTTTAATATGAATTTATCTTATAGTAAAATCGCATCATATTTTCTTATAGTAGTTTTCTTCAAGGCTCTATAAGTAGTATCATGGAATGTTTTGCTTCACATGCACATGCATTTATCCATGTATATACATCATATACATTCCATGTGTGTGGGAGAGTACACATACCTGTGAATTTGGAAAAAATGCGTTTCTCCGAATTTTATAGTAGATTCAGCAGTATTTGGCACTTACTACAAGAACAAGGTGAAAACATCTGAAAATACTTGAGAAATTTTGTCTATTTAACTGATAAACTTTGCAAGATTTTTCTAATATGGGTACAGTTCTCAAATCAACATTTAAAATATAAGTTTGACAGGGCGGTGGTGGTGCATACTTTTAATCCCAGCACTCGGGAGGCACAAACAGGCAGATCTTTGTGAGTTCGAGGCCAGCATGGTCTACAAGAGCTAGTTCCAGGACAGCCAGGGCTGTTACACAGAGAAACCCTCTTTTGAAAAACAAAAACCAAACAAGGAAAAAGGCAAAAAAACAAAAAAGCCCAACAACAACAAAAAGATGCTAAGTTCAAGTGTACCAAAGTCTCATACCAGGTTTTACCAAGACTATTTAAAATACTTTAAAAATAACTAATAGAAATGAATTTCTATTTAAATCTCCCTTTTGTTGCCTACATATTAACACCAGAAAAAAATAAACAAAAAAGCCAAGCAACCAAAACAATAACTTTTCAGCAAGAAGGAACTCTAACAGTAAGTGGAGCACTGCTTTTTTAACTGGCATAGAAGAGAGTGGAGGAGGATGTTAAATATGCACATGAAATCACTAAGGCAACATGTGTTTGTGAATCTGAGAAATTTTCTATTGCACACGTTCTTCAGCATTCATTTGTTAACATAGCAATGACACTAAATAACACAGTCTAAAATCCACCACGCTTGTTCACTTAATGCCGTTTCATGGAAGCTCATTCATGTCATTTCCTTTTCTTTTATCCAGTCACTCACCATAATCACCAGGATCCTATACATTCTTCAGACAGAATAACCAGGTTTCTCTCCTACTTATTTAGACTTAAACATAGAAAATTTACTTTATAATATGCAAGAGTCAAAACAAATTTTTCTCTGCTCAGGCTTCAAGGATAGAGTCATAAAAATGCCCATCATCTTCTTGAGTTGAGAGTTTACTGCTGTGAGGACCACTGAGACCAGCCCTGCTCCCTCTGTCCCACATGGAAGAGCCAACACCGAGCTTTTGTTCCTGTGGGTTACACAGAGATACCTGCTCTCTACAGAACAGGGTGAGACACACCAAGCAGGAAATTTCTTTAGTGATGTCTAGATCCTCAGGAAGGCAGAAACAGAACTTGTCTATTTTACGTAGAAAGATAAATGAGTAAATCTCTCAGAAACTAGGTAGAAGGGTGGTGTGTTAATGTTAGATGCTTGGAAAATTAAGAATTTACAAAACTAATAAGGAAATGACACTGGTTAAATACTCCTCTCTGTATGAGCTGTTTGGGTGTGTCTGAGTGATCACCTCAAGTTAGCAGTTATCAAGTTATCAGTGAGGACTCACCCCATTAGCATTCTCAGGTTTCAACTTGGTAAGTAGGATATTCCCATAGCCACAAGGAAATGTGGCTATACTAAGGTGCTGTTCTGATAAAACTTAACCGGTACACGTTCAGACATGGGCATTTTCTCATCTATCAGACTTATATTTAGATCCCTAGGAATCTATGTTCCACTACAGTTATACAGCATCCCATTGGAAAAAGATCAGTCACTCATCCTCACCTCCCTTTCAGGGTAAGGATCCTAAAAGATGGTAGAAAGAAAGCTCATCAGATGCCTGTTTCCACCAGTACTTCAATGGATTTACTGGAAAGAGGACAATCTTAATTGGAATTGCTTTTAGTTCATGAATTTTCTGATGTATTTATTCATTGTTGCAAGCTGTGAATTTTCAGAGGCTAATGTCACTATCATATACAAACCCAACTTCAAATAAATGCACAACATTTGGCAATGGCTGTCTTCTGGCATACAGAAGTAAAAATATTCCCTTAGCATTCCTGCATTATTGTGGACAGAATTTCTACATTGCTTGTGGTCAGATAGGTCAGATTAGGGGTCTATGTAATAGGAGCACCATCCCCTGAAAAGTGTGTAAGAGCTCTGAGCTCCTGGAAGCATCAGAGTCTGGAAGCATTTGTTTAACTGTGCTTTTCTATGTGGACCAGTAGATGGTTTCTGGAATAATATTTTTGGACTACTATCATCAAGTGACATGGAACCAGTGGCACTAGGCAGTGAATAGTGGTGTGGAAGGCTGCTACGTTATCAGGAAGCAGGTTGCTACCATGACTGATGGCTCCTACCATTCAGCTACATGTGTCCATTCATTTAAG
The DNA here is from genome assembly GCA_001685095.1 of Ellobius talpinus. Classification (NCBI taxonomy): domain Eukaryota; kingdom Metazoa; phylum Chordata; class Mammalia; order Rodentia; family Cricetidae; genus Ellobius; species Ellobius talpinus. Next base: position 11,002 of record LOJH01059572.1, read on the forward strand.
TGTATGGGAACCATTTACCTACCTGTGTCCATTCGTTTAAGCGTATGGGAACCACAAGTACACATGATGCTTCTCAAGATCTGGCTCTCAGCAGCTTTTGTATTCCTTTGTGCTTAGCAGCAGTAAGCAGCAGGTAGTGGCAGTAAGGAGCAGCATCAAGTGTATATTGTAGGTCTCAGTGTTTCTGTATGCCTTGAACATAAGGACCCCTAGATCTTGTATAAGCTTATACTAGTAGGACCCT
>LOJH01059573.1:0-11245 GCA_001685095.1 Ellobius talpinus
ATATATATATAAAGAAATCCTCTAAACATTCAGGTATAGGGTACAAGGCTCCTCTGTTGCCCTGGTTCATCCTCCTTATCAATTCTACACCTCACTTAAATAACAAAACCTTTGCACTTTGCTGAAGGACCATGCTGCTGTATCACACTATAATCTGAGTACTCTCCTTCTTATTGAATATTCCTTCCACTTTCTGCAATGAGGTGTTTCTAAAGATCCATGACTGAATGTGGTGGTGCATGCTTTTAATGCCAGCACTTAGGAGGCAAAGACAGGTGGATGTGTATGAATTTGAGGCCAGTCAAGGCAATATAGTGAGACCCTGTCTCAAACAAACATAAAAAATCAGAAAGAATTCACTTGTTTACTAGTCAATCATCCCTGATCCAATTATTCTCCTAGACCACTATTCATTACTGGGGTTTTATTTCATGAAGCATTAACAGGTCTCTGTCTATTAAAATGCACTGTTGTTAATTTAGATGATTGTTGTTGCCCTTCTCTATATAATTGCAGAGTTGTTTGGGATTAAATCATAGCAAATAAGAATTGAGCATGAATCCAGTTTTGTATCTAGAGTACCTACCATATCTATTGACCTCAGTATCCACCATTTCTAGAAATATGCAATGCAGCCATTTAAACAAGAAGAAAATTATTTCAAGGTTCTGACGACTACAAAATTCAGGAGGAGCCATGTTGTGTAGCTTGGATGCCCCTCAACTAACCAGTCTGAGTGGATAGAACCCTCAGTTGCTATAATGGACAGCTCTACCTAAATCTCACTTCTATTGCCTCAAACATGTGACATTATCATCTGCAGCTTCGTTATCAGAGTTACCCATGAACAGTCAAACATTTTATCATCAAATTTACCAAAAGATTCTGTACCATCCATACTTCTTCCTTCCAAATCTTGTCCACAAAAAGACTGTCACACTGCTCTGCACAACCCCAAAAGGGGTCATCTCCTCATAAGGTACCTGTCAGGCCTAAGTTATATGACTCCTATGTAGAGTCCTCATTGCAAAGGATTCTGGGAAAATGTATTTTGTCTAGTGTCCTTAAATTGTTTGGGGAGCCATGCTAGAAGTAAACTAAAGAGGATGATAAATTAGAAAGTCACTTTAAATTCCTCTCACATAAATGCTTACTAAATGAGGAACTAGAAAGATGAACTTGGGGCTGGGGAGGTCCTCCACAGCAGCACTGACTACTCTTGCAGAGGACACAGCACCCACAGTGACTCATAACCTCTTGTACTTCCAGTTACAGGGTATCTGATACCTTTTCTGGCCTCTGTAGGTACACGTATGGTACACACACATAGATGTGAGTGAATACTCATACACATTAAATATAATTTCAAAAAACAAGATAAAATATAGAAGGCATAGTTAACCATTTTCATTCAGTATATTAGATAATTTTAATAAGTAATTTGAGTTTAGCCTTAAATCAAAGAGATAAGCCATTGCCTTTTTAAAGCATTGCTTGGCAGTATATCATACAACTATTGTTTTCCCTGGCCTTTAATGAATCAGCTGCTTCTAATATTTTGTAATTCTCTTCTTATGTGTTCTTTTTCAACTTACAAGTTAAAACACATTACATTATTAATTTGTATGGAGACAAGAGCCCTTCAATTATAACACATATTGATCCCGACAATAAAAGACAGCTTTAAATGTAAGGCCATAACACTTATTTCTGTGAGAACAGATAAATAACATTTTTTATTTCTCATTTGTACTTGGTACCAAACACAGTTATAACACATGTCATTTGGAGACCCAGATCAAGTTTCCAAAGATGTCACTATGTACTAGGATTTGATCCTAACAAAGACACTGTGGCGGTCACATCATGTGGATGATGCCGCTGTCTGGCGCTGCCAGTTGGAGCAATAACAGACCCCTCTGATGCACAGCCACAGTGGCCTCTGAACACCTGGGCCACTGAGCACAGGGCAATGGTTCCTAGTGAACAGTTTCCCAGGGAGCCTATATAAGCAGAGCACTCTGCAGGTACTCATTTCTCAAGGGGGTCTCACAGAAGAGTTTCTTACTTCATATCATGAGACTAAGGTGTGTCATCTCTGTCCAGTTCTGAGACAGAGACATTGTCTCAGAGACATCCCATTGCTGCTGGTCCATAGCTTCTTTTTAATACCACTGATCTCTTCAGAACTATGCCTTCCTTGACTCCAACTCTACATAAAAAAACAAAGCAAAACAAAGACAAAACAAACCCAAAGCAAAATAAACAAAAAACCAAAGCAAAACAAACAAACAACAACAAAAATATGATGTGTAAAACAGGAAGAGAAACTTTAGGACCAGCCACATGAAGAACCCACTGACAAATCTCCTTGTTAGGAACTTTTGCATCTATGTTCCTATCATCTAGACTAAATTCTGGAAGAGAAAGTCCATGCCAAGTACTCATCCTGCTTCTCAACAGTGAGTCAGTGTTCGCTGATAATTCCTCTTCCTACAGAGTTAACATTGTTTTTAAACTATTTCCTGCTTGCATTTTTAGGAGCATAATCTTTTCCACTGGACTCTCCCCATCAACCCCCACATTTACACATATGTTCCACATTTACACATATGTTCCACATTTACACATATGTTCCACAAGCAGTTTTGTGAAAGGGTAGAGAATACTAGAATCTGTTTTTCATTTTACTCATAAGTAGTTCCTGAATGTTGGTCTTAGTGACAAGCTACAGTGGGATTTTGTTATTGTTGTTGTTTATTACCTAAATATACAAGCCCTGATACTCATTAACTGAATTTACAAGCCCCGTGTCAAAGTTCAGAACAGAGAATCTGAAGGAAGAAGGTGGTGATGATGCCAGTGATGTCAATAGTCAATATGCATAAACACCTACTATACAGGTGCTGACAGGAGCATTGTGTGTGCACTATACTTCCATGCCAGTGGAGGTGAACTAGGAACAAAGGTTCATAAAGGAAACAGAAACAGGAGGAGGGGCAACCACTGGGATTCAATCTAAACAGATGCAAATGATGAGACCAAGGAATACAGAGTTCCCATTGTTTCATAACTCAACACTTTGCATAGTGTCTGGTAAAGAAACAAACAAATGGGCTGGAGAGATGGCCTAGTTAAGATCACTAGAATTTCTGAATTTGACTCCTAGCACCTACAATGGTGACCTACAACCACAAGAAACTGTCTCAGAGGATGTGATGCCCTCTTCTGGCCTCTGAGAGCACCTGCATGCATGAACATACACACATAAAATAATACTAATGCATTTTTTCAAAAGACGAGATGAACAGAGGATCCACTAATGCATACATATCGATTCTCCTAACAGAGTAACATAACCCTCGTTCATTGGATTCCAGTCTCTGCTCTGTGCTACTAGAGAGGGGAAATCTCAGTCTCTTTCCTGCTTTTGAAATGTGGTATTAAGTATTCTGTTCTCAAACAATAAGAAAGACACCACAACTGCTCTGTTCCAATATATTCCCAGTAAACAGAGAAAAAGGAAAAAAATCCTCAAACACTTAGGGAATCTCAGTGTCTAGTATTGACCGATTCTTTCCAGCAAAGAGATTAAAATACATCCACTGCTTCTCAAAAGCCTTAATTTCCCTACAGCTAATTTCTCACTGAGAGCTTTATGATATCTTCTTTTGCATGTAATTCTTCTTTTTAGTGTGTGTGTGTGTGTGTGTGTATAGACATTAAATCTGAAATGCTTTTAACTAAGCTCCTGGGAAAGTGTGGAGATGTACAAGCCTTGGAAACTGTGTCTAGCACCACATCACAGTAACCCTTACAGATCATCTCATGGTTAAATGTCAGAATTATTCTAGGTGTTGCTTACTCTTAAACTGTGAAATAATAAAAATGACACATTTCCCTATTTAGTCCAAATGCGGGTCAAATGCAATATTCTTCCTAGAGAAGCAAAACAGAAGAAGGCTGGACTATGCGTTAGTGAATACAGTTCTAATTCTCCATATATCTGAGTCCTCATGGATGGTGGGGGTGGGGGCAACAATGTAACCTATCTCAGCTCCTTGCCTATATCAGTCAGGATGTACTTTCTTTTGAACAAAGATGCCTTGGGAAATGCTTGTCACAAGGCACAGGTGAATCCTAATAGTATTGTCATTTTATTTGACCAAGGAGGCTACGCGTCATTTCTCGTGCTTCCCTCAAATGTTTATCTTTGATGGTTTATCCACTAAGGAGGAAAAGCTTTCAACTGTGTGCACTAGGAGAACAGAGAGAGCCTCTTAAATAATTCGTTTAATAGTAAGAGAATTAATAGTAAACAATTTAATGTCAATTATATTGAGCAATCCATGTTCTACGTATAGGGTGAAAATATTCTGTTCCTCTCCAAGGGAAACGTGGAGGTAACAGGTTTGTCTTGAGCCATGCAGCAGGAACCAGGCCTCCTCCAGGGTCCTGTCAACTGCATTCATCAGAATTCTCACACAGCATTCGGAGTTTTATTCACCCCTCTTTAAAAAGAGAGGCTGAATATTGAAAACGTCTACCCTCATAAGGGAGTCGGGAAGTGGGAGTAATACAGACGAGGGAAAAGGGAACTCTAAATTTACTTGTGATATTTTTCTTTTCTTCTGAAACTGGGTAGGAGAGAGCAAATATTACCATGTTCTCTAACTGGTTGATTGGTTGATTGTAAATAGGGGTTTAAGAAGTTACAGGAAGGTTTTTATAGAACCCAGAAATAGGACCAAGCGCTACCTATCAGCTATGGCCTTTGGTTGCTGATCTAGTTTATTGGGAAATGTTGACACATAGGGGAAAAGAAAGTCACAACACTAAAGCTCTTGGTGTGGCTAGAGGATGCATTCCAATGCTCAAAGAGGAGCTGACCAGAAATAAGAGCAGACAAGATTATCCCTGAAGGCTGTACTCAAGAGGAAGGGAAGAGAAGAGCGGACTTGCAGTGGAAGACGAGCAGGCTTTCTCCTGATGGGTATTTTCTCAGTAAGATGAGAGTCAAGCTGCTTGGCTAACAGAAAAGGGGAAGTGGTTTTGGGGGTTGGAGAAGAGTAGAACCGCTAGACACTCCCCAGGGCTCACTTGAGGTTTGCGGTTAGAGCCTTAAAACACCACTTGGCAGGCTGGCGGCTTCCTCCAGACATGGTGAGCCAGGGACGAGACTTTCGTTTAATTCAGGTATGGTTTTTTCCAAACAAGTAATATGAAGGGAAGATGAAATAGGTGAGGGATCTGAGGGGCAGGAAAGGCAGTATCCAGAGAACGGAGGGTACAGTTACAGTGGTGGGGATAGGAAAGTCAACAGGAAGAGACAGGACGGGGCATCCCTAGCACCGGGTCAAGGAACGGGGCAAGTGGCACAACTGAGATATGGAGGCCAAGCATGTGCTGCTGAAAACTGAAACTGGAGGGGTAGCGCTCCAAGGAAGTTGGTGTGTGGGTGGACAGAGAGAAAGGACTGCGACAAGTCAATGAAGAAGCCCAGAGGCCTGTGAAGTGGGCATCTGTCCTTATGGCTGTCAAAGCCACTTCATCTAATGATGGAGGCAAAGGTGAAGAGAAAGCTCAGCCGAGTTCTAAAATGTTCAGTGGATAAGTCAAAGTGGTTAAAAAGAACTAGAAACCAGAAGCAGAAAACTTTAGCCAAAATATGCAGAAGTAAGATTTGTTGGCAAGGATAAAATGTTTTTCTGGAAGAGTAATTTTGTTGTATTTTTTTTACTGTCTTATTTGAGGATGCCTTTGAATTATTCCTTGAAGATTTTTTAAATTTATATTATTTTAAATTTAAATTGGGTATATGTGTGTCATGAGTACAACACCTGCTGAGGCCAGATGAGAGCATTAGGTCCTCTGGAATTGGAGTCACAGGTGCTTATGAGCTGCTCAACTCCTAAAAATTTACTTCTGCCCTCAATTTGTGCTTTGTAACACACATACACACACACACACACCACCTCCACCACCATCACCATCACCACTACCACCTCATACATATACAATTATTTACACAATAATAGAATAAATAACAATTTTTAAGACCCACAAATAAGTCTCAGGAAGGTCTTGAACCTCAGAACGTTCGTTCACAAGGCCCCTCCCCAAGTTCACATGAGCCATAATGACTCCTGGGAAAGGAGACTGCAGGGCTGATAGAGCTGCCTGTACTTGTGCAGAAAGTTCCAGGGATGTGACTTTTATGAGTTGTTACCAATGCTGGGCAGGGCTTGTAAGTGGTGCACTGCCTTTGAATCGCCCATGCACCTGTAAGTAACCCCTTCATTATTATCCTATACACAGCCCCAATAAACTCACTGGTTCACTAAACTAACCTAGGGGAATCATTTGCTTGGTCTGTCATGAGTACCCTGCCTGGGGGTGAAGAGAAGTTTGGCCACATCTCCTTGGGTATTCCAAATTCATATTCGAATTTCCCTAATTATTCCCAAAAACTCTTAAACAGCTTATTTGCTCTTAATGGGCTTCAACCAAGAATCACATGCAGTTTTCATCTGCTGTGTCACTTAAGCATCTTTATAGACAATGATAATTCATTCTCCCAATACATTAAGACTTTTCTATAACATTGAATTTTTACATGTAAATTTAGGCCAGGCCTCCTGCCAAATAGCCTGCCTCATAGAGCTTATTGTTCTTTGTGGTAGCATTTAAATCTTCTTTTTTCTTTCCATGGTATTTTCTGCAAGCTGGAAGCCAGAGCTAAGAGCTGGATTTGTTTCAGCTAAGCAATTCTGGTCAGAATAACTTGTAGGTGATGCTGTGAATCTCTTATTGCCTCACATCAGGACCACAGAAGGTCTGTCTCACTGATTTTGATTCTAAGATATAACCTCATGAAACCAATAAAAAGGCAGGGTTAACACACTGCGCAGGGCTTGCTCTGAAAATGTGAGCCTCTAATTCTGTTCAACAAATAAGTAAATAAGGTCTAGGAAGCAAAAGTATGAAACAAACACCAGAGATTCAAGAAAGAGATACAGGATATTTTGACATTGAAGAATCCACTTGCCCGAGGCAATTTTATAGTGTGGATATTAGAAGAGGGAGCCTCCATGTGGGAAAATGATGGAGACCAAGAGAATATTTTGTATTAATACCCCTTCCATTATTACTCCAAGCCTGTTGCTAAGTGACAGATAAAATATAGATCCTTCATGAGAAAAAATTTAAATGCATGAATCAGGCTAAGCATGATTTTAAAACACACACGTTTTAAAACATATATACATATCCTAAATAACTAATTCTTGAGTTGTTTCTAAGAAACAAGATCAAGAATTTGTGAATTTGTAAATATTCCTTCTGTTTTTGTTTTTTTTTTAATCTTTTTTATTTTTGTCAAAAGCATGGGAGGGCAAAGACCGAAGAGAGAAACAACTAAAACACATTTTCTATGGTTTGTTAATAGTTCCATGAATACAGAACACTATTTCAGCCCTCACCTGGCTAGGACAGGCCACAAAATTAACTTGGAACCTATATTTTCAATCCCTAGATTACTTTATGACTGAGAGCTCAAATGTGAACTTAATCAAAAGAGCATAAACGCTGTCACCCGGTTAAGAGCAGTTACCTGCTGTACACTGGCTGCCTATTTTAGGAAGCAGAAGGAAGCCTTTCTAACCTCATGTGTGGTAGGCTAGCAATGACCCTGACAGCCTTGGTACCATCCTCACCTGATGACATGGAGAGACACTTAGGATCCCACCTGGGACAGGGCCCCAAGGATGGCCACTGTGCATCCTCAGCTGAAGGATGCATTCTGAGATAGTCAGGATTCTGGTATGATGCAGACTGCTTTGTTCTGCCCTCCATATCTCTGGATGCTCATACGTTGCAGCTGAGATGAGAGCAATCGCTTCTCAGGCCAGCCTCAGCTCTAAGTCCCCAGGGAGCAGATGAAAATTATGAATGCTCAGTCTTTATCCACCTGTGATTTTACTGACAAATCTCTGACAAGGGGGAAGGCCCAGATTTCCTGAGAAGAACCCCCTAACAAAGCAGCACCCTCCTGGGAACAAGTGTTCTAACTTTCTTGTTTACCCATGGTAGCAACCATAGCAACCTTCTCTGATCCCACCCAGTGTTTCCAATTCCTAAAGAAGTTTCCATACTGAGACATTTTCTCTCCAAGTACAAATTGATCAATCTTAAGTTGGAATTCTGCAATGCACAAATGAGCAGTCCACAGGGAGCTAAGGGGCAGGACACTGATTTTATACTTGAAACTCATTTTTGTCACTTTGGATCTGACTAATTTTGGTTTTGTTTCTTCTGTTTGTTTTTCGTTTTGTTTTCGAGTTTCTCTGTGTAACAGTCATGGCTGTCCTGGAACTCACTCTGTAGACCATGCTAGCTTCAAATGCACAAAGATCCACCTGCTTCTGCCTCCCAAGTGCCCGAACTAAAGGCGTGCGCCACCACCGCCCCAACAGAGCTATTTCATGTAAAAAAAAAAAAAAGTAACAGATTTACCTCTTTATCCCAATTTCTGATCTGTATAACTTAGTGGGTAAATGCCCACAATTGTCTTGAAAAGTGAGGTCCTCCTCATGTTCATTATATGTGAATCCTTTTGTTTCTTTCATCTACTTCTACATTGCTGTGGTTGTCGAAGTTAAGTTGTTTTTTTTAATTTCTTCCATTCTTCTTTCCAACATTAATTTAGAATTTCCTCTCTGCTTTCAAATGCACTGGTACCCTATATCCTTAGTAATGACTTCTTCCATCAAGGTGTTTCTACTGCCAACATTCCCTCAGTTCTGGAAACTAAATGTGAGCCTGTACTTACTCCTAACTCAGTCCCCTAACTTTACTACTACCCTTAACTTCTTTCTGTGTTTGACCAAGATTGTTTAGAACTTCAGCTTAAGTATGTCATTGGGCTTTCTCTTACATGTCTCAAAATGTCCTTGCTACTTGCATTAGCATTTTCCATTGACAGTGCAAGTATCCATTGAGCTATATATACAGATAACAGATAGTAGAATTGAGAGATAGATGACAGATGATAGATANAGATAGATAGATAGATAGATAGATAGATAGATAGATAGATAGATAGATGAACAAATAGATGATAGCTACATAGCCTTTTTTCTTCCTCAGTGAAAAACTATTTACCTTCAAAGCACTAACATTTTCAGGCTATTCGCATCATTTTTATGTTAGGTGATTTTATTTCTCAAATAAATAAAAGTTTTCTTCAGCTAGGCATATGGAACACATCTGAAATTCCAGCTGCTTAACAACCTGGTGGAAAAAAAAATCACAGGAATCCAGGAATTCAAAGCCAGTCTGGATAGCATAGCAAAATCCTACCCAAAAACTTTTCTTCTCTAAAAGGTGAATATAAGTGGCGTGTCTTCTGTAGCTATACATCTGTGGATGAGCAGCCTATAATTATAGGTTAATATCTATTTTAACTTTTCTGGGGAGTGGTACATGTATGGCCAAAGTGTGGTGGTCAAAGGACAGCTTGCTGGGGTAAGTTTCTTCCTTCCATCTTGTGGGTCTCAGGGATCAAACTCAGGTCGTCAGGCTTGGCAACACGATCCTTTATGCAATGAACCACGTCAGTTGGCTCTGGTTAACATCTTTAAATCACAGTCCATTTCAGATTTAATCCCAACTGTCTAGCAAATGCAGGTCGGTTGCACCCTCCTTAGGGGTTTGCATTTGTCTCTTGTTGCTTTATTTTTCTTTATAACAATTATTTTAATCCAACTTCTTTGAAAACAGAATCCAAAAGATTTGTTGACAGTTCTTGGAATTTAGAAATGTCACCAGCATATACCCAGGCATGATCCTTTTACAAATATTATTAATATTAAATTATTAATATTAACTTTTATAGTGACTATCAATATTAAGCTGCATCTGGGCCTTATACATTTTTCAATACACCATCTTTTTTTTTACTTTTTCTTTTTTCTTTAAGCTTTCTTTTTTTTAAGCCTTTCCTTTTTTACTTTTTCTTTAAGCTTGAGGAAATTTCTTATTTCATTCTCACTTTTCTGTCAGTCTCCATCTTAATCTCTCCCTCCCTCTCTCCCTTCCTTCCTCTTTACCTTTCTCCCTTGCTCCCTTCCTCTCTCTCTCCTTCCATTTCTCTCCTATTTAGAAATCCCACGATGATGCAAGCTAATCTCTCGAAACATACCCTTCAGGTCAGTGTTCATCTATTTTTTTTTCTTTTGCATGGCGTCTTAAGATAATTTCTCCATAAATATTCCAGAATTCTCAGCAATGGGTAGTCTCCCAATTCACGTGTGGTTTTTAGTTTGGAAAGCTGCAGGTGTCTTCTTTTTATACCCAGAAAGACATCCCATGATCTTGCATTTCCTTGAGGGTCATTATATTTTTTTTTCTTTTTTCAGTCTTCAATTAACTGTTCATCACTGGAGCCACCTGCTCTGTTCTCTAAACTTTGACCTCCTCCCTCAGGTCACCATGACCTATTTATCTGCTTCCCTAGCTAACATGCATATTTTATGTTTATTATGTGTGTGTTGCCTTATTCTCTCCCTGAAATATAAGGTAATGAGATGGAGAACTTTGTTTTCTTCCTATGCTAGAAGTGGCTATAACAGAACAAAGAATTCATTGGTTGTTTACTACGTGTTTTAAAAATAAATGTTGAAAAGTGACTGGTAGCCAGGCATAATGGCTCATACCTTAATCCCAGCACTCCAAGGCTGAAGCAAGAGGACTAATCATGAGTTATAACCCAGCCTTCTCTACACAGTTAGTTTAAGCCCATCCTAGGTATATATACCCAGAAACTGTCTCAGACAAAGTTTTTTAGATTATTATTTGTGCTGTGTACCTGCCAACCACTCATATTTATGAATGAAGGTAGCTGGGTGGGTGTTTTCTATAAGCACAAAAGTCTGTTTTCCTTTTGGGGTAGACAATGTTTCATCTGTGTGCTCAGAGATGAGGCACCATGGACAATGCCACCATAGCCTGTACAGTCCAGCCCCTTGGGCCAACATGGTGAAGGCCAGATCCTGGTGTGGTGGCATCAATCCCGCATCTCCAGAGAGTAAATCATTTCTGTGAAGTGCAGTTCTGACTTCTGTATGAAGGTTGAACACACAAGGTCAGGGACTCTTTGTGTGGTTGATTAAAAGATAAACAACAGTCAGATAGAAAAGTGATGTAGGAGGGTCATCTGTCTATGTGTTACTTTCATTGGTTAATA
>LOJH01059574.1:0-11245 GCA_001685095.1 Ellobius talpinus
GGAGGAGGAGGAGGAGGAGGAGGAGGAGAAGAAGAATAAGAAGAATTTAGCCATGGGCATGATGTGTGCATGTGGACCTGTGTGTGAAAGCATGCATGTGGAGATTAGAAGACAGCTTCATAAAGTTGCTTAGGTCTCGCTTTCCACCTTTATATGCATTCTGGGGATGGAACTCAGGTCAGCAGGGATCTCACCAATTCCAGTGATTTGGTTTCTTGACTTGAGCCCTTTAGTAAAAGCCACTGAGCTCTAAGCTTATGAAGTGTGAATTTATATGAATATATGCACATGACATTTTAAAAAATTGAAGTCCTGAAAAAATATTTCCTCTAGAAATACAGCAGCAAGTGATATCAGTTAGTAGGAGAGCCACCCTGTTGCCGTGGCAAAGACTGAAAACCCCCACAGGCAGCCTTTCCCTTCCTGTCCCAGTGCTCTCTCTTCCTTGATTATGAAACTGGTCACCAACTCATAAATGAGAACACAATGTATTAAATGTCACATTCTTCTGCAGGAACCAAGGTGCTCACTTCTTTGTGCCCCAGGCAAGATCAGGTCTCAGTTTTTATATACTAAAAATGGACCTATTAGGATAATGAGTGGGTTCTTGTCTGTCATTTTCAAATTGATTGCTGGCAATGTTCAGTACCTGAAACAGGTCCCACTAATTAGAAGGAGCAATCAGAGACATTCGGGAACATACATCATTTGGGGCCATGGACTAATTGGTATTTGTCCTTTGTAAGGTCTAGTGAAAGAACATAGAAATCTGCCTCAAGATTCAATAAAGGCGGACAGGAAGGGGGAATTGACTTTTAAAACATCTCTTAAGAGCTGATAATACCATCCAATATTTAGATAATAGCTTTCTAGGGTATATACTAGTAGCGTGGCCTCTGTTTGTGGGACGAGAGACAAAGTCAGGATAAGTTATACTGTTACTGATTAAGGGAAGAAGGATTGAAATCTGAGTTGGGAGGGTATTCTAATCTGTCACATACTCTCCTACGAAGGTTGGTGGTATTCACCAAAACAGGTTCTTGACAGCTTTATTTGCCAGCAAACTTTATGAGTATTCCTAGTGCTACAGAAAACAAAGCAGCATCTTTCCCAAACAACAAATGTTTTCAACGGCTGAGCCAGTGTATACGTACAAGTGTGGGATTTATCATCAATGGACCAAGCCATAGTCTCAACTCAGTCCAGTTTTCTAAGGAGTGCTCTATGAAAGACCTCCAAAACCAGGCTGTAGTTGTTTGTCTACTTTCAACATGCCTGACTTCTCTTAGTCCCAAGGGCAAATCCTTCTTCACTCTTCTCTCCCTCTAATTATGTATTTTATTTAGTGTGTGTGGCTGTTTTGCTTACATGTATGTCTGTGCACCACATGTGTGTATTGTCCACAGAGGCCAGAGAAAGGCATCAGATGGCCTGAGTCTGGAGTTACAGGTGGTTGTGAGCAGCCCTGTAGGTGCTGGGAATCAAACCCTGGTCCTCCAAAAGAACAAGCAGCATTCTAAAGAGTCAAATCAACTCTCAAACTCCCATTCTTCATCCTTAACACTATGTAACTGGTCAATATTTAGTTAGGGAGAAAACAAAATCAAATAACCTGTGGTCCCCAAAGGCATCAGATATACTGGAAAGCACATGGGTTGCTTGGGTGGCCATGATTCATGCTAGGAATGGGTTTCCTCCAAAGCCGAACCCAGAAGAAGGGCTGTTGCTATGTCTTGAAAGTTTGAGGGACTGGAGAGATGGCTCAGCAGTCAAGAGGCCTGGCTGTTCTTCCAGAGGGCCCAGGTTGAGTTCCTAGCACCCATGTCTGGTGGCTCACAACCAACTGTAAATCCAGCCCCAGGAACTCAGATTACCTTGTTTTGTCCAACTTCAAGGGCGCTAAGCCTACATGTGGCGCACATACATACGTAGAGGTAAGACATACCCACCCATAAGATAAAAATAAAAATAAATTAAAAATAAGCTTTTGGCTTCCCATCACTCAGTTTCTCCATAACACAAAAGGATGAAAATGCCTACCTGCCGTGAGACTCCATGAGAAGATCCCACCCACGTCTTAAAAACCTTTACTGCTGAAAAAGCACCATGAAATATCTCTGGCCCCTGGTGCTCATCAGCATCCTGGACCAGGATGGCCTTGGCCTTTACAGGCCTCACCTGTGCACAGCTCCTAATAAAGAAGGCCTGAGAGTAACTCCCTGACTCCAAATGATATGCAAAGGCCAACAGATAATGTGATGCTATCTTTGGGCATTGAATGGATCTAGAATTAAGAAAGGAAAACTTGCAGTGAATTTGCCAAGGTAAAGGAAACCTACACTCAGCCTTGATTTCACACACACAGGGACAGAGATATTTGTCCTGTAGAGTCTCTCTGACAGGGCTTGAAAAGTAGAGCACTGGCAGAATATTCTAAAGCCACACCCGAGAGAGACTGCAGTGACGGAAAAGCCGGTATCCTCTGATCTAAAACTAGATTTAACAGAGACTGGAGAGTAGGACGCACTGCTACCAAGATACCCAGTGATTATGCAAATATGGAAAAACAATAGATAAATCAAACTTAATAGCTGGCACACCAATCTTGTGACTCTCCACTCCAAGGCTTCCATCTGGTGTCAAGCAGAAGTGGATAATAAAAACAGCCTCTCAGACCCCGAGTTAGGTCGTTTTACATATTTATTACACACTTCTCAAACCAGACCCTGTAAAGCACATATTATCATTTTTTAAAGAAATAAGGGTCAAAGTGACAAGGGACAGAGATATTTGCCTAAGACAGCCGGCGACAAAGCCATCACTAAAATATAGGTCTGGCTGACACAAGAGCCCTTGATCATTAAACTGGGTCCTCTTGTCCCTCATCAGTTACCCACAGTGCATATTAGTTCTAAGCAGATCCTTGGGCCAATTCAGCAGGAAATCCAAACCATGGTGCTGCCTTGGAATTGCAGAGTATGTCCTTGAGAGTGGCATCACTCAACAAGCATTGGTGGAGGGCCTACCGTGCACCAGGGTTCTGTTAGATGTGATTGACACAGCATTCTTCCTGGCCTGGGGCAGTATCCGCCGATGTTCTAGTGCAGGTGGCCCCAGAAGTTTGTTAGATATTTAAGCAACCACAAACAGAAGTGTTTGCTCAACTGAAAGTAATTCTTAGCAATCAGGAGTCCCTCAATAAACAGAACTTCCCCTTCCTTTCTTCCTCCCTTTCTGTCCTTAGTTCCTCTGTCTTTCTCTCTTCCTAAAGTTGGTCACCTATAGCTCAGGATGACCTCATACTTTTTATTATTCTGCTTCTATTTCTCAGGCGCTGGGAATGCAGATTTGAACCACTACAGTGGATTTTATATAGGACAATAGATCAAACCTGGGGCATCATGCCTAACAAACAGACATTCTACCAACCAAGTTATACCCCAGTCCCCAGGAAATATACTTTAGTCTAAATTGTGACCATTCTTTAGTAATTTCCTAAAGTTTCTGGATGAAAAGCTGCTACACATTCTTTTAATTACAGGCCCACAGAAGGATTGATTAAAAAATTCAAGCTAGTAAAATTACTCCAGAAAATTAAAGTCCTTAATAATTTATTCATAATGCTATTAAGGCACAGCCATGTTTTTTGGGTGCTGCATGTTTACATTGTGATGCAGAGCTCTGTAAGGAGGAGCTCCAGTAATATATGTTGGCGATTAATATTCTCCACATATGTTCACCAAGCAAACAGCGTCTCTGCATCCGTTAGTGATTTCAATAATTAGCAAGCATGATTTTCCCAGCTTAACTATTTCCTGCTGAAAGGAAAGGACTTTCAATCCTAGCTTTAGCAATGGCACTTTGGAGAAAGCAATAGATGTGACTGCCAGTCTGGAAGTGGGTTCTTGTCTTGGCTTAGACACTAAGTGCAGGTGACCTTGAGATCTAAACCCTCCCTCATATTATAGATGAAAAGATTTGCATGAGGTGAAACCCAAGCCTTCCCAGCTTTATAACTGTGCAGGCGGACTTCTCTGAGCATTATCTTGATCCCTTCTTGATCACCACAACCTTCCATCAAGTATCATTTGGAAATGAGTTTCTCCTCACAATGGTATTGTTCTATGATTACTTAGCTGAGCCCAGACTTAGAAACAAAATGGAGACTCACTGGCTGGGGAGGAAAGCAATGGTTCTCTCTCGGCTTCACCATTTGCCCTTGAGCACTGTGAGTCACTTAGGAATGCTGGGCCCATCATTTCCTCACTGATGGGGGATTACGTGACAACACTCAGCTACCACAAAAGACTGAGAGAGGATTAAATAATATGCTTGTGCGGGATTTAGCCAATACTTGATGTAACACTGGATACTCGGTAATAATTACCTTTTGAGACTCGCAGAACTCACCTGAAACGCCTTCCAGATTCAAGGACAAATGGTTCCCTAAGAAGGCTTAGTTTCTTCCTATTCTCTAAGGAGAACTGTGCGCAAACATAGCGTCTTGGTGTGTCATTAACAGCATGGATTTCCTTCTCGTTAACTGCACCTTCCCTTTCCCCTCAGAGTACTGAAAGATTCGCTCTGCCTTACAGTTCCAGACATGTCTACTGCATGCCTTTCAAGACAGATGCTTATTGTGCTGGGAATACAATGAGAAAATATCCAGCATGTATTTCAACATTGTTAAGTTACGTACATACATGCAGCATAAGGAAGTCGGCCATCCCATTGTTAACTAAATCTTCACCAAGCTGGATACAACAACACAGTTGTGGGATAAATCGAATATTTATGCAGGAAATAGACCTTGATTAGATGATAATAATAATTACTGTGAGCAGTGATTGAAAATGTGGCATGTTCTAGCAATGTTCTCAGCAATTTTCATTGATCAGCTCTATTCATGAAGCCACCCCAGGAGATAGTTGAGTGATTCCACTGTATGAAGCATATACAACCAAGAGCTTCCTGGCCCTGTTTCCAGAATTGGTACACCCCAGATTGAAGCCCAGCAGTCTTATTTAGAGTCTGTGCTCTTCATCATTGTGCCATTTTTCACAGAAGGTGTGATGATCTGAAGGATATGTGGAGAGAACTGGCCATATTGTAAGCACCCCATAAATAGTGTTCTTTTTTGTATTATATGGATTAAAGGAACAATTTCTTTTTTTAACTTAAGTATCTAAGTACGCTTGTGTGTTTTGTGAATGCGCACGTGTATGGTATGTGCACATAGGACTTTACTGGTGCCTGAACTTGTGCATGCAGGACTGGAGGCCAGAGAAGGATGTTGTGCATTCTGCTCTATCACTCTCTACCTGATTCCCTGAGACAGGACCCCTCGCTGAACCTGGAGCTAGGGGTGGTAAGTAAATTTCCACGATCCTCCTGCACCCATCCCCTACAGTGCTAGGGCTAGGAGCGTACATCACCACACTAGACTTCTGTAAGTGGGTGCTGGGATCCTGATTCAGGTTCTCGTGCTTGAACAGGAAGCACTCTTAGCCACTGAGTAATCTCCCCAGCCCCTCTGATCTTAAATGTTGTTATTCCTAGTTGCTTAAGACAAAAATTCATCAGCTACATTCTTCTCTTCTTCATCATCCAATATTCTCAACTCCATTGGCCAGATTACCGTCTCTGCCTATAGACCCTATGTTCAGTGGTATCTATGTTCAACACAAAGACAGTCTGTCTCCCCACCTGCATCGTAACTTTCCCAGGTCTTGGCTTTCAGAGTTCTGCCATAGCTGACTGGCACAGCTTCAAGGAACACACAAGCTCCTCCTCCTTCTGTAGATGCCCCCTGCGATTTGCAGATGCTTGAGCTCTGGTCGAATGCTCACTTTCTTTGTGTTATTCCAGAGTTTTGTTATTGAACAACAGGGACACAGATACACTAATTTGACTTCTCAAATGTGAGTCTACACGGTTAAAGAGAAGCACACTCCATGATTATAAACTCTCCACTTTCTGAAACTCAATGATCCACTTGCCAAAACATCATCAGCTTGTCTGGCGCAGGTAAGCATCAAACAAAATGATGTTCAAATACATGACAGCAATGGTGAGGCAGATAGCAGGACTTATCGGCCACTGTTCCCAGAAGATCATCGTGGTAATTGGCAGTCATCGTTCCTTCACAAACCCAGAGAGAAGAACAGCGTGAAATCATACATAGAAGGCAGGGATTTTGCGGCTCGGAGAAGTACCCAGCACACCTGAATCCTAGGATCTAGTAGTGAAGCCAAGAAATAATTAAGTAGCAGATGGCCAGCCTTACTGCAGGAAGGAGGGGGCTCTCATTCTGCCTCACCTGTCTAATTTGGGGCAGCTGGCAGTCTATCTAATGACCACTTTCAACTTTCAGGACCTTGCTCTTCAAAGGCAGCCTGTGGGCCAGTTGCATAGGCATCACCTGGGAGCATGTCAGAGGTAAGGACTCTCCTGAGAGGTACAGATCTCCAATCAGCACGGGGAACAGGTTGTTCCTGGGGACGTTGTGCAAGGAGAGATTCTGAGAGATGACCCATAGCTCAGGCTGAGACAAGCAGGCCGTGCCCAGCAATGAAATACACGCTGTTTAAAAATTTAAATGAATGAGTAAGTTCACATTAAGTATAAAATCAAAATAAGGAAAATGGAAAATTAAAGTTTAAATTCCACTCAGGATGAACATGGAAACCGCCAAGCTGGGAACTGCATGGAATCCCATGGGAATTCTCCTTGCTGCTCCAGATCCAACATCCGCTTCTCCCATGATGCTGTTCAGTGTTCAAGAAGGCTGCCCTGTGAATTCTGCATGGCTCCTTGGATATCTGGCTTACTCTGAATAGGTTTTAGGAGAGCTACAAAATAACAGAGTGGGATTTCTCATGGGTTGGGCTCAGGTTGGGTATAGCTCATAAAGACAGCACAGCTCTCTCTCTCTCTGAAGGCCCCTGCTGCCTTTGTGTTTCAGTAACTCCTTCCCCTTTGCCCGCAGGCCTAAGGATGGCTGCAGCACCTTCTGTCTAATCCCTATACGTTATGCTATGATTTCCTATGCCTTTTTAATAGTTACCTCCATAAACTTCCCCATGACACGCAATAGAAGTATATTACCTGTTTGTAGGGACACTGACTGATGGATTTAGACAAAATTATTTATTCATAGAATGAAAGGAGAGTGAAACATAGTAGCATGTTGTTGAAGAGGAGACATGCAAGAAACACACACACACACACACACACACACACAAACACACACATAAGAGTTACAATAAATTTGACCAAGGGACTATTCTAGCCAGTATAGGAAATGTGTTCTAAACCTGAAGTTCACTTTTTATTGGTTATGTGATCCTAAATTCCAACACTGGGGATCCTACTCAATTTTCATATAATTTCATCTAGATTATCTATATGATGTATCACTTGTTTTGTTTCAATTGCAGTATTGAGAAATGAATATAGGACTGCGCATGCACCCTAACATTGGACTCTTATCTCCAGACTCCTGTCAAATTTTGAAACGGGCTTACTAAGCTGTTGAGGCTGGTCTTGAATTTACTCAGAACTCCAGGCTAACACTGAGTGTACACTCCTGCTGCCTCAGCCTCCAAAATAGGAGACATTACAGCCTGTGTCATTTGGTTCAACAGCTTTTTGCATTGTTAATAGCAATTCTCGTTGATGCTCAACTGGCCTTCATCTGTGAAACAGCTTTAGAAGACGCCTTCAGTTGCCTTCATTTCCCCATCAAGGGTAAGTTGATCAAATGTCACTGGTTTCCATGTAAGATTCATCATTTCATGGTCAACCATTTGTTCAGTTTTCCCTTCTCTTTGCATAACTTCTATTTCCAGAAACTTCCAGAACTGTATCTGATCATTTTTCCTCCCTCTTCTAACAGAATCCCAGGTATACCTAGCAGTTTAACTACATTGCATGACTTTAGCAGATGGCCCGTGGCACATGCCACTCCAGAGGGTCCAACACAATGAGTAGTCAACATGACCAGACCAATCAGACAGGATGCTTTCCAGCAGCTGCCCACGCACCACGACTACTTGGTGGACTACTCATCCACCAAGCCCATTCCCACCGCATTTCATTGAGTCCTTTCATACGGTCTTATAACCAACATCCAACTCTAAGTATTCTACCTTATCGAGCATTTAAGGTCCTCAGAAAGTCCTGCCTTCTTTGTAAAACCTTCCTTGCAGCTAGAAGACATGAAAAGGTCTCCCTTAGCTAATTTCTTCTTGTAAATCAGGACCCAGGGGATTCCTTTAGCAGTGCACACATGCAAGCACATCTGACTACACAGGGTAGAAAGACTCAAATACACTGAAGCTCATGACTTGAGAGCTGGGGTCAAAGGTAGTATTCTTCACTTATTTTCTTTCTGTTTTTGTCTTTGTTTTTGTTTTGTTTTGTTTATTGAGACAGGATTTCCCTGTAGCTTTGGAGCCTGTCCTGGAACTAGCTCTTATAAACCAGGCTGGACTCGAACTCACAGAGATCCACCTGACTTTATTCACATATTTTCTAAAACTCATTTTTATCCCTTAAGTCTCCTCTGTTTGTTCTCATAGCCTTGTTCCAGGCCTTTGACCTTTCAGAACTTTCCAGTCATTGAGTGTTTCTTTTTCTGGGTTTGGCACATCATATTCTGTGCAACCTCTTAATATAGTCCCTAACTTTTCTTTTTCTACTGTAGTAAAGTGCATATATCATAAAATTTACCACTGACTTCTGCTATGTATAATTCAGCAGCAGCATTGAATACATTCACATCATTGTATGTATGTGAATGTATACACGTGCACACACACAAACACAAATGTGAGCATATATGTGTGCATGCATGTATGCAAATATGTGTGTATGCAAATACACACATAAATTAAGTATATTCTTTTTCTCTTCCAGGTTTTCTATGGAAATGAATAACTACACACTTTATTGTATTCATTTCTATTTTTCTATATGGTTTTCTGTCCTTTTTTGGATGATTTTCTTCTACTAAGCCACAAAACTGGAGTTCTTTTGGTCTTAGAAAAAAACCCTTCCTTTTTATTCTGCCTGTTTTCTCTAGTCAATCTTATCCATTCCTTCGATTGCATTACTCTCTAGATACCTGCAACTGCTAAAGCTGTACCTGAAATTCAGATGTTTTTTAATCTTGCACACATATTTATACATGTGTTTTATGTATGTGTTATTCAGAATCATGGTACTACATTAGAATATCTGATGCAACTAACTTATAAAGAGAAGAAATTTAATTATTATGCAGTTTTGGAGGCTCAAAATCATGATGTTTACATTAATTCACTGGGGTGAGGGTGACTGATGGGGCACATCAAGGTAGGGACATGTGTAGTGGCAATTGCTCACATCTCAAGCTAGGAGTAGGGAGATAATGGAAGCTTTTCCTTTATGGGCATTTTTCTCAATGATGTAAGGTCCTTCTGCAATGTTCCACCTCCCAAAGACTCTACAAACACCCAATAACACCACCTGGGAACCAATCATTTATATGAAGACTGTTTGGGTCCTCTCAAATGGAATCTAGAACACCGGGATAGACTGATATGCACTGAAGTCTGTCCTGTCCTGCAATGGATTTACTTTTTCTCTCTCTGCCTTCCAAGCCATTTTCTTCTCTTTTATGTACCTCAGTTAGCTTATTCCAACCATTATTCACAATGACCAAGGGTGCAAGGAGCCCAAATCCCATATTCTTGAGATGAACAGGCAAACAAAATGTGATTGTTACATACAATGGAATAGTATTCACCCTTAAGAAGAGGGTACATCTGACTTACACTATGTATATGTCTTTGAAGATATATGTATGTTCGGGTATGTGTCTATTGTATGTATGTTCAGGCCCCATAACTTGATAAAACTAAGATCAAGAATAGAGATAACTGAAACACATTCAATTATTAGTATTGGTCTTTCAATCATGGTATGGCAAATAAAAAGAATCAACTTAAAGTAAGCAGGAATTAGATGGTAAACATAGGAAACACTTTTGCCCAAGGAATATTACATGAATATATATACTTACTGGGAATGGATTTATAAGAGATATTACCTTTGTGACAAACTGTTAGATATTTGAAGAATATCTTATAAAACCTTGAAAATGGTTTAAAGTGGTTCACACACATGCCTACCCACCAGAAAAGGCAAACAATGCACTGCATCAACTGCATGAATGCCCCAGGCTGGTACATTTAAAATCCAGCCCTTGGTAGGGTAATAGCTATAAAATCAAGTGCTGAACAAGAAACACAGAACTGAGATGAGATTTCTAGACACATTCTCTGACAAGAAACTGTTCAAAACTAGAATGCTGATTGGAATCAAGAGACTGCAGAATATTCTCCTCATACCTCCCTCACACATTGTTCTCATCTGAGGAACTAGGTGCAAACATGCATGAGGATGAAAAAAGTAGGCAGGACAGTCTCTCTTGGGTCTTGGCTCTCATAATAGTATGTAATTGCTTCTGCTGAGTTACTGCTCTGGAAGGAACTCTCATCTTTCTTTTTGTAATATGTTAGAATAGAAAGCCCAGCAAAGTTTCTCAAGCTTATTGGTTTTTCACTTCCACAAAGCTGGAGGCCTTTCTCCTATTCTGCATCTAAATATTTGCTTCTTATTCTTTCCCCACTTATTGTTTCCTCTCCCATTTACCCTAACTTATTTTTCCAGGAAAAGTTCTTAGTATTTGATCCCTTCTCACCAAAGCATATTCTTTTGAGAACTCAGAGGTAATGTATAAGTATGAACAAGCTACATGTGACATAAGGAAAAATTATCAGTAGGAACTTGACTAGGCCAGAATTTTATTACTTTTGGCCAAAGGTCATAATAAGATGTAGAGAGAGAAGAAAACTGTTGTAAGAGGCTGCTTGTTTGTTTCCTGGCAGGTCAGACCTAAAATAACCACACAGAAACTATATTATTTGCAATACTGTTTGGCCAACAGCTTAAGTGTATTTCTGGCTAACTCTTATCTTAAATTAACCCAGATCCATTAATCTGTGTATTACCTCAAGGCTGTGGCTTACAGGGTAAAGTTCCAGCATCTGTCTCTGGTGGGGCTACATAACTTTCCTCTGACTTTGCCTTCTTCCTCCCAGTATTCAGTTTTGTTTTCTCCACCTATCTCTACTCTGTCCTATCATGCCAAGCCAGTTTCTTTATTCATTAACTAACAAAAGCAACACATAGACAGAAG
>LOJH01059577.1:0-10930 GCA_001685095.1 Ellobius talpinus
CATAATTATCTGAGTAATGAACAATGCCCAGCAGATTGATTTTATTCTATAGGGGTTTTTCATAGCATTCAGGGAATTTTACTATTGGATTTAAAAATAGTATTGAAGATAATGAGAAATAAATATCCTTTAGAGTTTGTTTTTTTTTAAAGAAAATTAACCTGAGAAGAACAATTGTTACTGACACTCTTGTTGCTGAGGCCTGAGTGTCTTCATGGAGAAAAATGCTTCATTGCGTCTATGCTTGTAGCTATTTTCATAAGAATTTGGTGAGAAAAATAATTTTATTTTCATCTTTAATGGTCCAACCCATTTTCTGGAAAAAGTTTATTATAATGTGTGAATATTTGCATAAAAATTATCATGTGGAACTATCTTTTAAGGAAATTTTCTAACAAATGTGACATACAATAGTCCTGAAAGGCTAAAGGGAATACATTTTTTTACATTTTCTCAATCCCTACTGACACACATTTGTGATTTTATACATCCAAGATTTGTGCTCAGTCATGTGACTTTATAAAATTCCATGTGGTCAACTGTTCTGATTTGATTCTTTATAAGTAAGATTTTACTTTTGTAATTGCCATAGTCAAGATAAATTCTGTTTCTTGGAGTCACAGGATTATATGGCTTTTTATGGCCTCTATGTCTTCTCCCTCACCTGGTCAATGGATTTCTTGGGAATCTGGGGAACATGAAGAAAGGAAGGGTCACCCACAGCAACTGCATTTTATTTATGTTAAATTCTTGGAAAATATAAAACAAAGATCATCTTATGTTTTTTTGAGATTTGATGGTGGAATATTTAATAAATTTCACAAACATACCTGCTTTTATACTATTGTGTTTCAGCATCCAATAAAGTCCATGGATATTTTCTCTTTCAAAATTTCCAGAAAATATAGACGTGAACAAATTTCACACAATAGTTTGTATGTCTATTTGGAACAAAATGTCCCTTGTGCAAATTTCTGAATAATATTTCAGGTCTACATATTTTCATTGCCTGAAGATTATTTCTTGCCTTTTTCTTTAAGAAGATCTCCTTTACCACTTCTTTGAAAATAATGCAGATGATTGGAGAACAACAGTCTAATCAAATTACATATTCTGGACTGGAAGTGTTATATAATTCCAATTGGCTACTAAGATTCAAAATATTAAATTTCAGGTTAGTAGGAAATCCCTTATGTTGGACTTATCTTAATACATCATTGCTATTCTTTTCAATGGATGTTTAGACCCTGCAGCCTGATATTTCTAGTGATCAGCTCCAATTTTAGATCAGCAGTATAGTGATGCAAACACACAAACAGCCTTATGCCCAGAACTGTGCATATTAGCATTACAGAAACATTGTGAAGTGGTCCCAACTTGAATGTTCTCCCTTCTGTATTCTAGGATCTAGCACCACTGTCTTGACTGATTAGACTCATGGGTACATGTGACATCGAGAAAATTTCTACCTTGCATGTTTTTTTTCTGTGGTCATTATAAGGTAGGTAGTTCCATGTTCTATTTACTTGATTCTTTATATAGATGTAACATTTATTACTTATGACAATGCAGATATTGCAGAGACTGGCCATTGACTCTACAGTGATGTGTCCTGCAATGCTACACAGCACCTTTAGTTTCACAGTCTCTCTCAAGAAAATATCAGTGTCAGGAATCACAGTGACATTGTTAAAATTGCTTTAAATCCATTTACAAATGAAATATTAAAGCATTCAAAATTCACTGGTTAACTTGTAAAATTTTTTCAGTTTTGCAAAAATTATATTTCTTAGATATATCATTAATACATAATAAGTTGTGTATACATGTGTATCTGTGTTTTATCTTAAAATAAAATAGTTGTTATATCATGGATTAAAAGAGTTACAGGCTTATTGTCACAAACAAAAATCATAATTTTCTTCAGATGTCTGTAAACCCATAAAGAAATGAATAATGTTTATATGCATATATTTTGTTGAAAACAAATGAGAAACTGTACTGAATATTTATGGTTGTATAATCAGGTAACATATATGAAAAGGATAGAAGAAATAGAATAATTTAAGTTACTTTATTATTACGTGGCATGTTCATATCTTGGAATATTACTACTTAGGATATGACACAAATATAATTCTAACAAGTACAAGAATAACTAATACTATTTTACTCCCATACAAGAACATTTGAAAGGTTTTGTGAAAAGAAAGTAGAATGATGCCATCTGAGAAGACAAAAAGAAACATCAGAGGATGAAGAGTAACCTGGAGAGTGTCAGCATGTTCAAAACCCAGTATAGTTGAGAATAAAAATATTATGTAAAATAATATTTCATACAATATGACTTTTAAACTTCACCTTATTTTTAAAATATTTTAGTATAAAATATATTTTGCATTTTCCTCAATCTAAATTTTGTATCACTATTATATATTGTAAATGTATTTAAATTAAGCAAAGTATAAATATATATTGAATTAAAATTAATTTATAGTTACTTAAAGCAATATGCTTAATGCCAGGTAAATTAATGTCTCTGGCCTTCTTAGTTACCTTTCAGATAATTGCATGGTACAAAATATATACAGAAAAATTGCTTAGACAATGCTTCCCATGTCAGCAAAGATACAAAAGCACAAATAATACTCTTTGTTCTTATATTCTAAGGAGCATTTGGCTTTTACTAATGTGGACTATCATATGATACTATTTTTATTTCATCTTGGTCATGTTTTCTTTGTCTCATCTCATTGCAGTGAGAGTTCTGAGTTGGTATGATGGAAGGAAATAGGACGCAGGTGACTGAGTTTGTTCTCAGAGGAATAACAGATCGTCCAGAGCTGCGAGTCCCCCTGTTCCTGGTGTTCTTCTCCATCTATGTCATCACCATGGTGGGCAACCTTGGCTTAATCTTTCTCATCTGGAAGGATCCCCATCTTCACACTCCTATGTACATTTTTCTTGGAAATTTAGCCTTTACTGATTCCTGTACTTCATCCTCTGTGACTCCAAAAATGCTTATGAAGTTTTCAAATAAGAATGACATGATATCCCTGGGTGAGTGCTCTGCCCAATATTACTTTTTTTGTTTCAGTGCAACCACAGAAGTATTCCTATTGGTTGCAATGGCCTATGACCGTTATGTAGCCATATGCAATCCTCTCCACTATGCAGTTGTGATGTCAAAAAGACTCTGCACTGTGTTATTAATTATGTCATATATAATTGGTTTTCTAAATCCTGCAATTCTTGTAGGGTTATTATTCAGATTAACTTTCTGTAGGTCTAATATTATTGATCATTTCTACTGTGAAATCTTACCACTCTATACAATCTCTTGCACTGATCCATCACTTAATGCATTGGTGACTTTTATTATTGCTTCTTCCATACAAATCAGCACCTCTGTGACCATTGTAGTCTCTTATGCCCGTGTCCTATTTGCTGTCCTGAACATGAAGTCTAAGAAGGGCAGAAAGAAAGCNACAATCTCTTGCACTGATCCATCACTTAATGCATTGGTGACTTTTATTATTGCTTCTTCCATACAAATCAGCACCTCTGTGACCATTGTAGTCTCTTATGCCCGTGTCCTATTTGCTGTCCTGAACATGAAGTCTAAGAAGGGCAGAAAGAAAGCCTTCTTCACCTGTAGTGCCCACCTCCTCTCTGTCTCTTTGTTCTATGGCACTCTCCTCTTCATGTATGTGAGTCCTGGGTCTGGAACAGGTAAAACCCAGAATAAAATGTATTCACTGTTTTACACAGTTTTGATTCCTCTGCTAAACCCCTTTATTTACAGTTTAAGAAACAAAGAAGTTTTAGGTGCACTAAAAAGAATTATAAAATGATAATCATTTTAAGTTTTTGTATAACATTTCCTCTCTTTTAGAAATGCATCATAAAATTTGATCTTGTGTTTTGCACATAATCAAAATTTTACATATTTTTCCTTAAGGAATAAAAGCTGATTGTGAAAGTCTGTCTTAGTCACATTATTATAGAATACTTAATGATGTCATTAATAGCTAATCCTTGCCATTTGTTGTTTTAAAATTCAAGCTCTCTGTGAAAGTTTCTTCACTAAGTAATTAATTTTTTAATTAATAAATTTTTGGTTTGAGATAAGTATTACAACTCTTGGAGTTTATTTTTATCAAAAAGCAATTCAGGAGCATAATTGATTGGTTTAACACCTATGATTTACCCCAATCATTTTCTGAGCAAAGTTCATTTAAATAATCTTTAGTTCCATTATGTGTACATAGGTAAATAATCCTTATGTATCATATGGCATGGAAGAATAACATCCAAGCACTTAAATGTAGATGCCTGGCATTTAAGAGTAACCTGATAGACAAAAATATTTATTTTACATCCATGGAAATTATCAAAGTTAAAGTATTAAATATCACAATAAACATTTTGTTTTTCATAAAACATAAGAAGGAAACTTTAAATTTTTACAAGTTGTCTGTCTTTTTGCTGTCTATGCCTATCTCTTCACATATTTCACATATGACATGTAGCTCAGAGTCAGACATCTGGGTGCATCTTCTAGCCAAGATTTCCAAAGGCATTTGATTAGAAGCAAGATGAACTGATGCACTGTGCTTCATGTCTTGAACCACATGAAGTCAATGGAATCAATCAGGAATATTCTTGTCATGACTAATATTTCTCTGGATGTTGAAACAATATGAGAAATAAACAAGATGAACAGTTGCAGACACAAAAACCACCATGTAGAATATATGAAAACATGACAATACTATTTACACAGACTTTTGAAGGGAAAAAGTGAAACACTGTTATATAGTGAATGAGAAAAAACCCCAGAGGATCTCACATTGGGCATTTAGTTCCCATATGGTGTCACTGTTTAGAAAGGCTATGGAATTCTCAGGAAATACAGTTCTGCTGGAGGAGGTGGGTCAGCACAAACAGGCCTAGAGTTTCTATAGCCCCACCCCACTTCTTATTTTTGCTCTGCTTCCTGAGTGTGCATACAATGTGGACACTGCTTTAGTCTTGGCCCCAGGGACTGTTGTCTCCAGGAACTGCAAATCTTAATCCATGCTTTACATTTTACATAAAGCAGTTCAGACAGAAGATTGTCACAAAGCAGTGTTGTTGCTGTGATTGTTTTCATCTGTGGTTCTTAGGCCTTTGGAATTTCTTTATAACAAGAACATGAATTAGTTTGAAACATTGGACAAGAGAAACCCTTTCCTGCTATGAGCAGAGTTTAATATGCATTCAAATGGGAGTTTAGAATGTTAGGAGAAAAGAAAAATATGGATTTGAAGCCTGTCTCATACTGTTATAGATATGTTGTGAGTAAGGTTTACCTAGAGGTATTCTGTGGCAGGTGCCTGGAGGGGAGAAAAAGCTCACCCATCAATGAATCCAAAGAGTGAAAATGCAAATAGGTATGAAACCATAGTGCCCAATCTCAAAGATGAAATAGTTTTTTGATCCTGGTAAACACCAGCCTAGCAGAATGCTTTCTTAGAATCTAAGAAGCTAATATAATAGTGGTGCAAAGGTATGGAATGCTTCTAATGCTGGCTGCAGGACTTGCCAACATCATCCTTGTGGTACTATCTTTGATGGAATGAAATTGCAAGATTGAGGGAGTTCATAGCAAGCATCACTGTCCAAACAACCTGTGTCAAGTTCAGAATCCTTGCAAGGGGGCTCTGAGAGCACATTGTGGGAAGTTATGAAGGCAAAGCAGTGGAGACCCCGGTGAGTAGGAAGTGCAAGAACCATGGGATATCAGCTGAGGATAGCTGCACACATGGAATCGAGTTGGGACAGCACAGTGGTTGTATGTGCCACAAGCAGTGGTGTTGCAGAGATGAGGTCTTCAAGCCCTTTGTTGCTGAGATGATTCCTTTTCATGTCATGGGCTGGACGTGAATTTGATGTTATCTCTCTTGTGTACTGTACTTTGGTCCAATTTTCCCTCTATGCTCCTTTTCTTCTTGTTTGAATGGAAATGATTGCTCTGTGTCACTGCATGATAGTAGAAAATGTTTTAAAATTTAATTTACTGGGGTGGTATCACTATTTAGAGGTGACCTTGTGTGTGCCATTATTTAGGAAATTTACTTTGAGACTTTTGACTTTTGGCTGGTACTGGGACTGATTAAGACAATGAGGTTTTAAAAGTTATAATGAATTTCCTATGCATGAAATAGACACCATTAGCAAATGGAACCTTGGCTGGAATTCTTTTGTTTGAATGGGAAATATTCACCCTGGGGTCCTCCGTTTGAATATTGGTCCAGTTTTTGTTATTTGGGAAAGTCATGGAACTTTTAGTATGTGTAGACTTTGCTAGAAAAAGTTGTTCACTGGCAAGAGGCTTTAGAGGTTTTCTAGCCTGGCCCTACTCTCTGTTATTACTCTGTTTCCTTATTCTAGGAGCAATGTGCTATCTGCTTCAAATTACTATTGCATTGACCTTCCTGCCATGAAGGATTGTATCATTATGGGACTATGAACCCAAAACTATGCTTTCTCTCTGAATTTTATGGTTTAGGGTACTCTATTATACAACAGGAATGTATCTTAAGTACTTCCATGGAAAAAAAAGAGTCTCTTGAAAAAGAATATCTCAAATGTAACCTTGTGAATGGTATTTGTAAACACTAGAGATTCCATAGTGTTAGTTGATCAAATCTCAAAGTGGTATTGACATGTGTTGCTTTAGGATTTGTAATATAAATGATAACCTAACCCATAGAATCACTGCAACATTGTAAGAAAACATCCTTAACAATAAGAATACATTTGGCTGAAATGTTTTCAATTTTAAATTTTTTGGTGTCCTATTCTTTCTTTTCTTTCTTTCTTTCTTTCTTTCTTTCTTTCTTTCTTTCTTTCTATGTATACAATAATCTGTTTCTGTGTATGCCTGAAGACCAGAAGAGGGCACCAGACCTCATTACAGATGGTTTCGAGCCACCATGTGGTTGCTGGGAATTGAACTCAGGAACTTTTGAAGAGCAGGCAATGCTCTTAACCACTGAGCCATCTCTCCAGCCCATCAATTTAAAAATTTTAATATTAGAGAGAGTCATATAACTTTTCTGAGACTATAACTTATTGCAATAATTTACTCCTTTCTTCCTTCCAAACACTCCCATATACCTTTTTCTATTCTCCTTCAAATTCATGATCTTTTCTAAAATTACTATTGCATATATATGAAATAAATATATATTCTATTACATTTGCTATACCATACAGAACTGTTCAGTTGTGTAATTGTTGGGATAATATTTGTGTATACTGTGTGTAGATGTGTCTCTGTCCTTCCTCATGATTAATTTAATAGAGAGCTGAATTATCAATAGTTAGGAAGGAGAGGACATTATAGAGTCCTGAGGAGAGATAGTAACTCTGGGAAAGAATTGGAGGTGGGAGAGATTCATTGGATAGATTTGAAGGAAGTCAGAAGTATGGTACAGAAAAATGTTAATGAGCACATTGCAGAATGTATATTCATATAAATGGGTTAATTTTTTAAGAGCTAGTTGTGAGCAAGCCTAAGCTAAGGCCCAGCTTTTATAATCAATTAGAATTCTCTGTGTCATTATTTAGGAATAAGCAGTCCAAAGAATGATCATGTACATATAATGTTTATTTTATGTACTTATTCAAGGCTGATCATTTGCACTAGACAACCAGTTTGTGTGCCTTTACCTGAGGAAGACCACTTCTTCTGCTTCAGGTCTCCACAGCAGACTATATTTCTTTATATAGGGCTGAGGTCTCATGGGCTTTTATGGATCTTGTTTGGCATTTTCATTAGTGTGATTTCTACTCAACCCATATCTGCCATCAACGTTGGTGAGATTTTATGGATGTTTCTTCTGCTATTCTTCTGATATGTGTGATAGGAGACACACCTCACAGCAAACTTT
Source organism: Ellobius talpinus (assembly GCA_001685095.1). Lineage (NCBI taxonomy): Eukaryota > Metazoa > Chordata > Mammalia > Rodentia > Cricetidae > Ellobius > Ellobius talpinus. The sequence continues at coordinate 7,941 of LOJH01059577.1, forward strand.
CTGATCCAACATCTTTTATAAAATATCTGCCTATCCACTATCCAACAATGTTTCCAAACTTTAGGTGTGGGAATACATTCACAAAGCTTTTATAATGAGGAAAAATAAGCCCATAAGAGCAGGCCTGAGTCAGCAAATTCCACAGGAGCAGAGGTGAGCCAGTGACCTAGGCCAGAGAAGGCCTGAGGCAACAAATTCCACAGGAGTAGGACTGAGCTAGTGACCTAGACCAGAGCAGGTCTGAGGTAGTGAACTCCACAAAAGCATGACTGAGCCAGTGACCTGGGCCAAAGTGGGCCTGGGACAGTGAAATCCATGAGAACAGGGGGAACAGGAGCAGATCCAGACCACAGACATTTGTGGAAGCAGGATTGGGCCAATGACCTCTGCCAGAACAGGCCTGTGGCAGTGAACTCCACAAGAGCAGGACTGAGCCAGTGACCTGGGCTGGAGCAGGCCTGCAATAGTGAACTCCATAGGAGCAGGTACAGGGGAGCAACTGCTGAGCAAGTGGACCAGAGCCAGAGTCACTGCTGAGAGTCCAGGTATGAATCTGGGACCTTTGAGTGAGTATACTTGAGCCAAGAACCCTGTTGTTCTGGGTGTGAGTCTAGGACCTCTGAGGGAGTAGGCCTGAGCCAGTTTCTCTGCAGGTCTGGACACTCACGAGTATGAGACCTACAAGGAAGAAGATCATAGCCAGAGACCTATGCAGGACCATCCCCAAGCCAGGGACCTCTGCAGGAGCAGATCCAGACCATGGACATGTATAGTAACAGGTCTTAGCCAGCAACCTAGATCAGAGCAGACCACAGACAGCAAACTCCATGGGAGCAGAGTGAATCCCAGGAGTGCTGAGCGACCTCCAGGAACATGGAGTGATCAATTGGATAACTAAAACCATGGCATTGACTGTACCATGAGGAACAAACATCTAAGCCTTGGATCCACTGGCACCTAGATTAAACACAAGAGTCACAGACAGCCCCAACAACACCAATTAGAGGAAAAGATGAGTAGACAAAGTAAGAACACATGCAACACAACAAAGAGCAACACAACACCACTAAACTCTAGTGACCCAAAAGCAGAAAGACTTGAACAACCAAATATAGATGAAGCAGAAGAAAACAACCTAAAAAATAACTTCAGGTGAATGTGTGAGACTCTTAAAGAGGAAGTGAGAAATTCCCTCAAAGAAATGGAAGAAAAGACAAACAAAAAATTGGAAGACATCAGCAAATCCCAAATAAAACCAAGAAAAAGCAATCAAATATATGAAAAAGAACTATTCAAGACTTGAAAACTGAAGTAGAGACAATAAAGAAAGCATCAGCCAAGGGAATTATAGAAACAGAAACCATGAGAAAACAATCAGGAACCACAAATCCAAACATAAACAGCAGAATATAAGAAATGGAAGAAAGAATCTCAAACACTGAAGATACAATAGAGGAAATAAACTCATCAGATAAAGAAGACATTAAATCTAACAAAAGCATAACACAAAATATCCATGAAATATGGGACGCCATGAAAAGACCAAGCCTAAGAATAATATGTATAGAAGAAAGAGAAGTTCAACTCAAAAGCATGGAAAATATATTTGTCAAAATCATAGAAGAAAACTTTCTCAACCTAAAGAATGATATGCCTATGGAGATACAAGAGGCATACAGAACACCAAATAAACTGGATCAAAACAATGTCCCCTTGCCACATAATAATCAAAACACTAAACATACTGAGTAAAGAAAAAATATTAAGGACTGCAAAGGAAAAATGCCAAGTAACATATAATGGCAGACTTATCAGAATTACGCCTGATTTCTCATTGGAGACAATGAAAGCTAGAAGGTCATAGTCAAGCATTATACACACATTAAGAGACCTCAGATGCCAGCCCAGACTACTTCACCCAGAAAAATTTTCAATCACCATAGAAAGACAAAAAGATATTTTAAGACAAAACCAGATTTAACCAATACCTAGCCACAAACCCAGTCCTCCTACACAAGGTACTAGAAGGAAAACTCCAACCCAAAGAAGTTGGCTACATGAACAAAAACACAGACAATTGATGATGTCACATCAGCAATTCCCAAAAAGGGAAAAACACACAAATTAACATCACTAACAATGAAAACTAGATTAACAGGAGATAGCAATCACTGATCATTAACATCCCTTAATATAAATGGACTCAATTCACCTATAAAAAGACACAGGCTAACCGATTGATACAAAAAACAGAATCCATCCTTCTGCTGCATACAAGAAACACACCTCAACCTCAAAGACAGACATCACCTCAGAGTAAAGGGTTGAGAAAAAATTTTCCAATCAAATGGACTTAAGAAACAAGCTGGTGTAAGTTTACTAATTTCTAACAAAGTAGACTTCAAACTACAGTCAATCAAAAGAGACAAAGAAGGACATTTCAAATTAGTCACAGGAAAAAATCCATCAAAAGGAAATCTCAATACTGAACATCTATGCCCCTAATACAAGGTCACCCTCATATGTAAAAGAAACACTTTTAAAGCTTAAATCATAAATTAAACCCAACACAAAAGTAGTGGGAAACTTCAACACTCCACACTCACCACTGGACAGGTCAGTCAGACAAAAAATGAACAGAAATAAGGGAACTAACAGAGGTTATGACTCCAATAGACTTACCAGACATCTATAGAATATTCCATCAAAACAGAAAAGAATATACCTTCTTCTCAGCACCTCACAGACCTTCTCAGACATTTACTACATACTCGGAAACAAAACAAACCTCAACAGATACAAAAAAATGGATTAACTCATGTATCTTATCAGATCACATTGGCTTAAAACTAGAATTCACCACCAATACTAATTCCAGAAAGCCCCCAAACATGTGGAAATTAAACAATGCTCTCCTGGATCATCAATGGGTCAAGGAAGAAATAAAGGAAGAAATTAAAGACTTCTTAAAATTCAATGAAAATGACCAT